>JBBPBX010058942.1:0-21935 GCA_038048925.1 Garcialebias charrua | reverse complement strand
TTTGGCGATCGGTCTTGAGTCTATTATGTCTTTCTCTGTCACTGCTCTTCTATGGGGTTCTGCATGCTGCATGGTGTGAGCTGGTCAACCATCTGCCGGCGTTCCAGGTTGCCAATGTGGTCGCATTTGACTCTCACTGGGACCTGGCCCTCTTTTCCTTTCACACGTCCTTTGTACAGTTCCACGCAGAGAGGAGATGGGTGTGGCAATTCTGGTCTCAACCCTCTCCACACCCACTTCCATTGGTAGACCCCCCAACATGTAGGTTCAAGCTGGGGGCCTTGCAGCCCACAAAAAGGTTCGTCAGATGGGTCCTCACCTCTTCGACGCTGTTCCTCTGCCTCCCACAGTCTCTGTCTGAACATTTCCCTGGATTTTCTTCCATATTGCACATAGTGTTCACCCCATTCTTCCAACGCTGTTACCGTACTGACAAGAGGGTGTCCTCTGTACGATACAGTCGTCCTGTAAGCCATCCGTACTGGGTATTCTTCCCAATCGTTGATGGACGTGCAGACTCGATCACACAGCATTCTTAGGGGCAGCTCAGTGTTTTCAACCACTATTTTGTTTGGGTTAGTTTCTCGGTTGTAGATGCTTATTTTCATGGCTCGGCTTGTTGTCCAAACCTCCAACTCCCCTATGGAGATCTCGCAGAATTGTGTTTGATGTGGCTCTCTGTAATTATGGCCCCATCTGATTTTGAATTGCATTCCGAGTACTATTAAATAGACAACATTGAAGATCCATGGTGTCCCCATTGGGCTGGGGTTGTATGGCCTTCTCCATGAGTCTTTTGTTACTGCGTAGTCAGTGACACCCCTAAGAGACCCTTTAGTTAGGTCTTTGTTCCTGTAGAACATTATACATGAGCAGTAGTAATTTTTGGTTCTGTTAAACTTTAGGGTGTAATCTTTTCTGGGACGGTCTAACTTTACTAGTTCTTTCCGTACAATTAGAGCTGGTTGATACGGTCCTGTCCTGGATCGTTGAATCAGCAAATTCCACACATAAGTGGGTGCCTCGTCCTCTGAGTCTGAGTCATTGTAAAGCGGGTCTCTGTCCCAGGACCAGCAGGTTTCAATGATTTTTGCAGATTTTATATTATCTCTCCCTTTCCAGATATAATTTGGACACCTCACGATTTGATCTAATAATTCTCTACCTTTCCTTCTGCGATGAGATCCTTTGATGATTCTAGCGCCCCGTCGTTCATTTTCTAGTTGTCCATTTCCTTGTTCGTGTGCTTCCATTTCCTCAGAAATGTCTTGCTGGCCCAAGCGTTCAGTACACTTCGCTTTTTCACTGTTTTACTGGGTTGGGACTTTTCTGTGTCTTCTTTCGGTCAGCAGTATTGTTACTCCCACCGAGTACACTCCTTTGTATGGTGTTACAACCATCTGTACCGAGACTATATTCCACTGGGTGGAGTCAGGTCTTATGGGCGTGTCTACACTTTGTGCAGCTGTTCTGGGAATCTACAGCATCCTCGTTTGACAATTTACATAGTACCTCACCATAGTCCCCTCCCATTCACAGGTACAATCTTTTGGGCCTCTTTCACTCAATTCCCATTGTGTGAAGATCATTACTCTTGGCAAAACTGTGGTCCTAGTTTTCCCACAAATAAAGGTATCCACCTTTACTGGCTCCAGTTGTACTCCCGTACATCTCTCCCGATCATTACTCTTGGCAAAAACTGTGGTCCTAGTTTTCCCACAAATAAAGGTATCCACCTTTACTGGCTTCAGTTGTACTCCCGTACATCTCTCCCGATCATTACTCTTGGCAAAAACTGTGGTCCTAGTTTTCCCACAAATAAAGGTATCCACCTTTACTGGCTTCAGTTGTACTCCCGTACATCTTTTCTTTTCACCTCAGTTCTGAGGGGTTTATTTTTTAATCTTTATATTTTCTCTTCGCCTCAGGTTCTTCGCCTCAGAGGGGATAATTTCTTCATCTTTGTTCTTCACCTCAGATTTGAGGGGCTAATTTTTTCGTCTTTTATCTTCACCTCAAGTTTTGAGGGGCCTAACTTCTCCTGGTCCTTCCCACCAAATGGGTAGGCCAGTAGGTTCCATGTTGACTTCACAGCTGTTTTACAGCTTGTTCCACTTCATCATTTCGCATTCTGCTGACAGGTATCCTTTCTTGGCGTACTCCAAGATCTTCAGAGCCCTACCTGCCCAAAACTCTGAGGTTGTTGTCTTAAGATAACTCCCCCGCATATAGTGGCCATTCTACGATAGGGGAGCATGGTACTTGGTTCATTGGCCATAATCCGGTTTCTGGTTTGAATTAGCTAGGAATTGGCTACAGTTGCTCTATTTATTGGATTCCCTGCTTTTGTTAACACAACCGTGTTATTGTCTAATATTCTCTTCACTTTGTCTGTGGCGTTGTATTTTGAACCCACAGACTTGTTCCAGCATGCTGACGACACTGTTGTCATTAGCTTTTCTTGCTGGTTTAACTACCACATACCCTGACCTCGAGTCCACTAGCACTAGAAGATATTTCTCTCCCTTCTTGCTAGTGACTCCCATGTTTCCAGCAACATCCATGCACACTGAGCCCCAAGGTATGATACTTTTGATAGTCTGTCCATCCACTCGGTGCCTGCAACGTCCTGCGTCATATTGACCATATACCACACAGACCTGCAGTACCTTGCGAATTTGCTTCATGGGAATCCAGAGCTCCTGACTCTCCAACTCCTTACGTGTAGGTTGTACGCCCGTATGACCTAGCCCATCATGCACGCCACGCACAACCTCTAACACGTACTCCTGTGGGACCCTCGGCCCGCCGGGGTTTGTTCCCACTCTCGATCCCGACAAAAACGATCTTTCTCTGTTGCACATAAGATCCACTTCTTCATTCCTCTGCTAATAGTTTCCTTCTTTAGCGTGGAATTTTCGAATCTAGCCACAGAGTCTAACTTAATAATCTGCTTCAATTTCTCTTTCCCAGCCGGGGAGAAGTTGCTTTCATTCACTCTTTGTTTTGCTACTTCGGGGATATTTACAGGTTTTTGTACCGTCCTGTTTGCCAATTGAGCTGTAAGATGTCTTATTGCTTTCAGGTTTTTGCGGGTCATAGACACCTCTGCCCCAGAGACCATTAGGTAATGTTTTCCATCCACTCCGGCATAGATTTCAACACGTCCTAATAATGTTTATCAAGGGTGACCCGCAACCTGTCGACCATTATTCAGCTGGTCCCCTATCCCTTCTCAGTCGGAATTCACGAAGGGCCTTTCTTTCATCAGGGGTCATTTTAGCATAGTCTTTTGAGGGCACATAGTCGCCCCATCTTCGAGGCGCTGTGCCAGCTGCCTCGGCTTGAAATCTCCTTTGTTGTCGGTTTTGTTGTTGGGGAGCCCCAGGGGCTGCTTTTGGCCGTGTTGGGTTTTGTTTCATCCCGTTTTTCCTCTTTTCATCCCAACACTGTTTGTCTAGGTCACAAGACTTTACTGCTTGATCTATCTTGAGGACCAAGGTCTCACCAGGCATCCCAATGAAGGTCACTTTTCTCTTACTTCCCTTTACTACCACTCTCAGAGCCCCAACATCCTTTTCTCGAGGAATTGTTCGTCCGAGTCGATTCCAGACTGATGTGGGGTGTTGTCCTTGATCCATGCCTTCTTTTGCCTGTTGGATTTGAGAATCCTCCGTTGTGGTAGTAGATATCAGCTCAGGTATCGGTTCAGTTGGATCGTTGATTTTGGACTGGTCCACCAGTCCTACTGTTGCCACTCCAGTGGCCATTCTTCGTTTTTGTCGTCTCGAGTCGGTATGTTTTCAAAGCCTCCAGACTTTATGTCCCGGTACCTGGGATGAAAACAGACCTGCTGCTAACTTACTCCAAACTATGGTCAGTAGTCCTTAGTAAGCCCTCTTTATTCTACCACCCGTGGTGTTCAGCTAGTAGCTAGTCCAGCCGCGCTAACTCCTCCACCCGGGAGAGTCGTGTGTCGGCGTGTGCTTTTGTCTCGAGTTCTTGAGTTCTTTTTCCTTCAAAAACACGTTGCACGCCACAACTCCTCCACCCAAGGAGAGTTGTGGTTTGGTGCTTCGTCAGTCCACTGACGCACGCCTTATTATCTTGAGTACGTTATGCTTTAAGCACGTTGGGCGCCATGTAAATTCTACGTGAGTGAGGTTAGCCGCAGGATCTTGCGACAAGTCCTCACTCCAGCCTCTCCAGTAACGGGTTGTTTAACTTTTATCCTTGCACACGAGTATTACCCGATATGTCTCAAGATTAGTTAGAATTAAGGCTGAGACGAGGTAAATTCACCCAGACTTGTTCACTGTCTTCAAATCTGCATGTCACACCCTGTTTCACTCCGCCGATAGTCCGACTTAGCAGAATGGAGTCAGATCGTATCCCACGGAGAAACACACATTCACGACAGCCTTTACCTCTTTGTAGATAGTTATTGTTATCCGTCTGGTTAATTTTAGAACCTAGGAAAATAAGGTTCCAGGATATTGTTTATATCTTTTTGGCTAACACAACCATTTAAAACCTCCAATAATCTTGTTGTTATCTTTGAACCAAGTTTCCCATCATTTAATATCAAGGTGAGTCGAAGGAAAAATCCAAATTTGTACGTTTTATATGTTTCTTTATTATTTAATTGCAAGGGAACAGCATAAGCACTACTTACTACAGAAAAGATTTAATTAGGTTACATGATTTGCATTTAAGAGATAAAAATGATTCACAGCTCACCAAAAGATGTCTTCCACATGCTGGGCCTTAATGTGTTTTTAGCTTTAATTGAATTGAGTTCTACTCCAATCAATAATAATTTGTATACTCTTCAAAAATGTCGGTTTATTCTACAATAATCTGATTCCGATCAAATATGTTTAATCCATCCAGGTAATCTTGGTGTGTTCCAACTTGTGTTTTTATTTCCACCAGAAAACTCTGTTCTAATCCTATCAGGAAATCTTGTCACCTCCAGGTGATGCTGTTGTACTCCAATCAGAAGTCTGCACTTCCAGCAGACTGAACAAATCTTTGTTTAATCCCACAAATAAAAAGCTTGTGTTTTTAATCCTTCAGGAAAAACTTGTTTTGTAATCATCCACTTTAGAAATCTTCATTTAATCCTGTTATTATCCAGTCAGGAAAGTCTGCACTTCCAGTAGACTGAATAAGTCTTCGTTGTAATTCCACAGAAAAACTCCAGGTAATTCTGTCGTGTTAAAAATCCCAGTTGTGATCCATCAAAACTGTTCAAGGCCAAAAAATCTGGTGATCCTCCTAGGCAAAATCAATTATTCCTCCAAAGTGTTATCCATTCAAAGATATTGTAATCCATTCAGTTGTTCTGCGATGCTGATAAGCAAGGCCTTCAAAGCAGGCCTGAGGTTAAAATTAGAACATCGTGTTCTCCTGGCTTTTCATCCAAGGTCAGTCAGCTTCTAGCTGGCAGGTCTCACTCCGTGATCAGACCGGTTGACCCAAAACAATAACTGATTTTCCAATCTCCAGGATCCATTCGGCAAAATCAGCTTTAATCCATCAAAGATTGTTTTCCAAACATTCAGCTCGCTGCAGCCGCAACGAGCACTCCTTTTGTCCAGGAGAAAAACTCTTTTTGAGTTAATCCAATTTTCCCAAAGTATCCAGCAAATTCAAAGAATCCTTCATGACTTAAGCAACTTCAAAAGATGTTGTTTTGTTCCACAAAAATATTTTTAAATCAGGAAAAATAGTATTCCACAAAAAGGCAGCCTTTAATCCATCAATCCTTGTTGTGCAGCACTGACGATCAAAGCTCTTCAAAGCAGGATGTGACCAGAGAGAACATCCTGTTCTCTCAGACTTTAAACAATCAGCACTCAGTGACCAGGTCTCCAAGCCGATGTCCCTCTTTACACCAAGGGTTCAGAAAAATAGTATTTTCCTTTAAATGATGTTTAATCCATCATTTTATTCTGTGGTACTGACGAGAGACCTTCCTTAGCAGGCCGGAGACTAAAAATAGAACACTGTGTTCTTTTAGACTGTAAACTACTTTACGCTTGACCTTCGATGTACAAAACTTCCTCCAAACTCCCTTCAAGCTTCTGTGGTACTGATGAACAGGCCTTCCTTAGCCGGCCGGAGCCTAAAATTGGAACATAGTGTACTTACAGAAACAACTCGCCTGCTGCACTCCTGACTCTCTGCTTTAATTCATCAAAGCTTGTTTTCCAAACATTCAGCTTGCTGCAGTCTGATCTCTCGACGCACAAAACTTCTCTTTAAACTTTTCCAGATTCAAAATCAATCAGCTCTCCGAATGCAGGCATCGATCCAAGTCTTCTTTCCACAATATAATTCTTCAAGGTTTTCCAAACATCTGCTCCGTGGTACCGACAACCAGGGCGTCAGAAGCGGTGTTCCCTTAGCTTAAACAAGCTGATAAGCCAGGACCCGTCAGAGCAGATCCCAATGCCGCAAAAACACTTCTTTCGTCCTGGAGTAAACTCTTTTTGAATCAATCCAATCTTCTTAAAGTATCCAGCAAATTCAACTAATCCTTCATTGCTGTCAAGCTGACGAGAGGCCTTCAGCCGCAGTTAGAAGATGAACAGGGACACTGCGTTCTCCTTATCTTCCAAACTTTTCCAAACATTCAGCTTGCTGCAGTCTGATCTCTCGACGCACAAAACTTCTCTTTAAACTCTTCCAGATTTAAAATCAATCAACTCTCTGAATCCATCAAGGTTTTCAGCAAAATAGTATATTCCTTTAAATGATGTTTTAATCCATCATTTGTTCTGCGGTACTGACAAACAAGGCTTCAGAGCAGGCCTAAGATAAGAAAGCACACCGTGTTCCTATCTAAGTAAACAGCCTGTCAGCGCTCGGAGCTTCTCCCAAAATTACTTTAATCTTTCATCAAACAAAGTTATCCTTGTAGCCGATTTTCCATCCTCAGGTAGTAGCAGTCTTGTTGCTGTTATACTAAATTTAATATAATTTTAATGCTCTGGACAAGAATGGGAATATTTCCTTACCTTCTGTTCGGCAAATCCACAGGGGCCATTTACCAAAGGCAAGGAAAAAATACCTCAATCCTGAATCAAGATTTGAGGCTATATTCCAGCTCTGTAATTAATCCAATTTTTGAAGAAGAATAGCAAGGGATCCAGGCTGAAGCAAAAATATCTCCTTTTTTGTCCAAGGAGAGTCTTTTTAGAATATTCTATCTTCTTCTTTAGTTCCAGAGCGTCCGTCTTTGTCCAGTAATCCAAATGGTCTTCAAAAAATCTTCAGCAAACTTCTCTTCTTAAACAGCCTTATTTATAGTCAAGAAAAGGGTTTGACCCCCACTTTTCTAGACCATCATGTCATTTTCCTGTTTTTTCATTGGTCAGTAATGAGGTAACTTTCTCAGCCTTCACCGGACTGGTGACATAATGTCTCCTTCAGCTGTTACCCTCCCTCAGCAGAGAATGACCTAATGCCATCTGTAATCTGGCAAAGTTCCAATTTTTTCAGTCAGAACAAGTTTTCAACTTTCACCCAGATCCTCAACTTTTACCTAAATTTACCCAAACTGTGGAAAAAACACTCTTTTAAGGTGCTATGTAATATTTAAAACCATTTTTTTCAACCCTCTGCAGTGAAGCATCCTTTAGTTTGCTGTGAATCTTAAAAGAAAACATAAAATAACATTCATTTTACCTATAATACATAATCCTGCATCTTTAGTTAACCACTTGACACACACTTCACATATTCAATCACTTTTCACACTTTGTTTCATATAAGAACACCCTTTTTTTATATAATTATATGTGTTTGATTTAGAAGTGAACTGTTAAGAACCTACAAACTCCTCCGCAGCTCTCCCTCTGTGAGTTTGTAAAGTGTGCACCTTTTTATCTCCTCTGACCTATATTTCTGCTCCAAGCAGACCTCAGCTGTTTATCTATGTGTGTGTGTTATTATTATTATAACTCCTTGTGTGTTTCTCTGTGTGCATGCTTGTCTTGGTAAGAAGTTTCATCTGTCTGCAATAACGCTTTGCTTCTAATAATTGTTATTCTTATTATTTTGTTAAAATAATTTTTGTTACTTTTAAACAGTCCTTGAAGCAAAAGCAAAAACTACCTTCCTCAGTAACTCTCTTCTGCAGCTGTGTGAAACACTAAGAAGAGGCCTGGTTGTTTTGCTCCTGCCTTGAGCGTGGGTTTGGATAAATATGAGGCCTGCTGTTCGTATGGCTTCGTGTGTCTGCATCATGATTCAAAATGCTATGATTTTATCGCTATCCAATAAAAGATTATATTTATATGCTTGATCAGTTCTGTATGAGATTTAAATACCCTAAAACTATTTTCTTTCTTCTTGACAAGAAGCCCAAGCTCTTTGAGACCTGCTGCTTTTCAGAGGCCTTGGTTTTTCTGCCTAGTGTGCATGTAAGGCCTGACTCAAACTTATTTCTTATAGCACAGGGTTAAACCAAAAAATGCCATGAAATAACACAAAGATGGATTACCAAAATACAGACAAAGCATATATAAAATAAAAACAAATGAGTTTAAAATGCCATACAAATTAAACTAATCTAGGGTTACTGACGGTGTGTTATTACACCCTGCTCTCAGCCCTGTGCCAAAGGCAACTTACCATGTGTGTGTATAGGTGTTGTAAAGATCTTTGTAGCAGTATAAGTCTGTTTTCAACCCAAAAGTCCTACATATTTTGACAATATATATATATATATATATATATATATATATACACACACACAAACTCTGCTCCACATGCTCTATGGCACATCAGTTTCAGAAGAAATTTGATAAGAACGTTTGTGTTGTTTCAGAAAAGGATAAGTTAATTCCTAACTTTGGTGAGTGTCACCAAAAGTAAACGGTGTAAAGAACCACAGAGCAATGCAGGTAATATGCAGCATGAGACTTCAGAGGTGAGCCAGAATAATTAACCACCGGTCAGTGGAGACCAGTCAAATGTGACAAAATTAACTGATCAATTACTGGAGAAAATAACAAGCAAAAGGAGGTGAAATCAGCAGAAGCAGACATCAGAGCTATGCTAAATTAGTTCAATCAAATCCATGACAATGAAAATCAACAAGATTGGAAGCAGCTGCTCCGTTTGCTTCCCTGAAAGTTAAAATCCTCTGTTCTGGAAGTAAAANTCAAAATATTTTAGACAGTCTTCTTCTTCTTCTTCTTTCGGCTTTTCCCTTTTCAGGGGTCGCCACAGCGAGTCATTCTCCTCCACCTCACTCTGTCCTCTGCATCCTCACTAGACAGTAAAGAATGGAATAGATTTTTGGGCACCCTGACAAGTTGACACTGACACTTGAGTGTACACTCGGTCCCTTCTACTGTGATGGATCAAATTCAGCCAACGTCTTTGTTTAAAAAGTTTGTTCTTCAAGGCAAAAATCACATTTCCTGCAAAAATGCAGTGTGAATGCCTATTTTAGAAAAACTCACTGAAATACAGCTGAAATTAGCTAAACAAAATGCTGAAATGAAAGAACAAGCCTAAATTAGCAGAATAACGTACAAAGAACACATTTTTGCTGAATTAGATTTAAATAAGCAGAAATGAGCAAAGAACTTAGGAAATCAGCTAAAAAAAACCCACTATATTTAGCAAAACATATCCAAGCCAAAAAGGCAGAAAGAAGTTTAACCTATGAGAAGGAAGCGAAAAGAGTTGAAATGATCCCCCCAAAATTTGGAATTGGCTGGAAAAAACTCAAATCTGCATAAAACAGTTAAATAGTAGCTTAAATAGTAGTTGATGCTCCAGCATCAACGTGTGGCATGGAGGTTGCACTGCTGCAGGAAGAAAAGCTTTGCAGAGAGTGGTGAAGGCTGCACAGAAGTCTGTTGGAGTCAGTCTCCCCACCATCACAGACATTTACACCTCCAGATGCAGGAAAAGAGCCACCTGCATCATGAAAGACCTCACTCACCCAGCACACACACTCTTTGCCCCACTCCCCTCAGGACGGAGGTTGAGGAGCATCAAATGTAGAACCACTAGACTGAGGAACAGCTTCTACCCTGAGGCTGTTAGACTCATGAATAAATAAATAATAAGAATAATCACTGTGAAATATCACATCATGCTGATGCTGATCTGTTTTCTTGTTGCTGTGTTCATCTGTGACCATCTGCTCATACAGACTCATGTTCGTGCTGCTGTTTATAATGATGTTTTTCTATTACATTAGGGCTTAGTGTATTTCTAGTTGATGTTTTTCTTAGTTATATCCTAGATGTTATTACTGTTTTTCTCTTACATTTTGTTGTTGGATGTAACTGGGACCCTGTGTACATAATCTCATTTCATCACATGTACCACATGCGGTGCAAATGACAATAAAGATTCTCTGACTCTGACTCTGAAATAGCAGAAAAGGCTGAAACTGAAAAAAGCTGAAAGGAGCACAACAAGCTGAAATTCGCAGAAATAAGTTAATTGGCGGCAGCACGGTGGTGCAACTGGTAGAGCTGCTGCCTCTCAGTGAGAAGGTTGCCGGTTCAAATCCCGGTCCGGGGGCCTTTCTGGGTGGAGTTTGCATGTTCTCTCCGTGCATGTGTGGGTTTCCTCCGGGTACTACGGTTTCCTCCCACAGACCAAAAACATGCATGTTAGGCTGATTGGTAACTTTAAAGTGTCCCTAGGTGTGAGTGAGAGAGTGAATGGTTGGTTGTCTCTGTGTGGCCCTGTGATGGACTTGCAACCTGTCCAGGGTGTCCCCCGCTCCTCGAACTGTGATGGCTGGACATGGACACTGGCGATCCCCGTGACCCAAATTGGAAGAAGCGGGTAAAAGATAATGGATGGATGAAGTTAATTGGGCTGAAGGAGCAGAAATTATAAGAAAAACTTAAATGTATCTGCAAACAGATGAAATTAGCTAAAAATGTCCTAAAAAGGTAGAACAAGCTTAAATTAGTGTAAGAAAGCAGAAAGAACGTTTGCCCAATAAGGCGAACCAGAAAATTAGCACAATACAGTAAAGTGGAAATTATCTTTAAAAAAGCTGAAATTAGCATAAATCAGCTGAAAACAGAAACAAGCTGATATTACAAGAATGAAGTTGAGAGAGCACATTTTTGCTGAATTAGACTAAAAAAGTTGACATGAGTCCAAAAAATGTGGAATTACCTGAAAAAGCTTAAATTAGCATAAAACAGCTGAAGGAAAAAGCTGAAACTTGCAGAAATAAGTTGAAAGGAGCACAAGAAGCTGAAATTAGCAGAAAGAAGTTAGAAGAAGCATAAAAATATTGTAGTTAGCAGAAATAATCTGAAAGGAGCACAAAGCAGCTGAAAAACAGATGAAATTAGCTGAAAGTAGCAAAAGAACAGTTTAAATTTGCACAAGGAAGCTGAATCAAAAGAAAATGTGAAAGGAGCAAACAGTTGTAAACAGATCTAAAGATTTGAAGGATGTAAAATGAGCTCAATTCATTTTCTATGAGATCAAAAAAAGGCGTTCAATCAATACTGAGAATCTTCACCAGCATTTTCTATGAGGAAAAAAATGTTAAAAAAGGCAAAATATTTCAAAAAAGCTAAAGTTGCACCAATACCAAAAGCCATATAGCAGGATTGTCCTGAAAGAGATGAACATTCTGTTTTAAGATTTGTTGAAATAGCTTGAAAACTGCGGGACGAGAAATGCACCGAAAAACGTTCAGAAGAAAAATGGATCACAAAAGTGTGAATGCTTTCTGGGGTCTTGGGCTTTGATCGCCCCTTCGTCTGCCTCGGGCCTTGGGGGGACGGATCTCTGTTGCTTCACGGTCACTACTAAATGTTCTATTGGAGAAACCTTATTCACTTATGCATGCTCACAACCACACACAAATGGATGCAGGGATGTATATGTAGATATCATATGCAGATATGTAGATGGATATGTGATATGAATGCATATGTATGTATACTGTATATATATTTGTAGGTATGGGTATGTTTATTTATGGAAATCTACTGCAAGGTCATGAATATTATTAGTCTTTATGCATGTATGTTTCGTTGCTGTGTTCTGTCATGTGCTTTGCAGGATTGCGGACGGAGGTTGGGTGTGTTTGCCTTGTGCTCTTTTTGTGGATAATTGTTGTTTTGTTGTCTTACTTTCTATCTTTCCTTTCTCTCTATTAAAAAATAAAATAAAAAATAAATAAAAAATAAATAAATCATATCGGTGTGAGAGGATGGCTGTAAGGTGAGAAGGGAGGCCATCTATAAAAGGAAAAAAGAAAAAAAAAGTGTGAATGCTTCATATTGACACAATGAAAAGCTTCATTCTCAACTACATCTCCTGCTGAAGCTAAAGGAGCCATAACTTCTAAACTCTAAACTGTGGTGGGATGCATCACAGATAATGATGAATCCAGCTACAGACAGGAGGTGGAACATCTGGAGAGCTGGTGCAAAGAGAACAACCTTCACATGAATGTGAAGAAGACGAAGGAGATGATTGTGGACTTCAGAAGGAACAAACACACCCACACCCCACTGTATATAGGTGGATCTGCGGTGGAGGTGGTCTCCAGCTACAAATACCTGGGTGTACACATGAATGATAACCTCAGCTGGAGCAATAACACCACCAGCCTGATCAAGAAAGGTCATCAGAGACTCTACTTCCTCAGACGGCTGAGACGAGCCGGTCTGAGAAGCCCAGTCCTCACCTCGTTCTACAGGTGTGCAGTGGAGAGCGTCCTGTGCTCCAGCATCAATGTGTGGCATGGAGGCTGCACAGTTGCAGAGAGAAAAGCTCTGCAGAGAGTGGTGAAGGCTGCACAGAAGTCTGTGGGAGTCAGTCTCCCCACCATCACAGACATTTACACCTCCAGATGCAGAAAAAGAGCCACCTGCATCATGAAAGACCTCACTCACCCAGCACACTCACTCTTTGCACCACTCCCCTCGGGACGGAGGTTGAGGAGCATCAAATGTAGAACCACTAGACTGAGGAACAGCTTCTACCCTGAGGCTGTCAGACTCATGAATAAATAAATAATAAGAATAAACACTGCAAAATGTCACATCATACTGATACTGATCTGTTTCTTGTTGCTGCGTTCATCTGTGACCATCTGCTCATGTTCGTGCTGCTGTTTATAATGATGTTTTTCTACTACATTAGGGCTTAGTGTATTACTAGCTGATGTGATGTCTCTCTTAGTTAATCCTAGATGTTATTATTGTTTTTCTCTTGCATTTGTTGTTGGATGTAACTGGGACCCTGTGTACATAATCTCGTTTTCAACACATGTACTACATGCGGTGCAAATGACAATAAATTCTCTCTGACTCTCTGACTCTGACTATATTCAGTGCACCAACAATCCCTTGAGAGAATAGATCTTTTTTTCTTTATTTGGACATGGGATCTGTGTATCACCATCTTTGTAAGAAATAACGTAAAAGGTAAAAGCAGTGGAAGTAGGCCATGACTCATGGCTCCCAGGGTGGTGTTGTTTTGTGGAGAGGGAGTGAGGGATCTCTCCAGCTCTTCCTGTAAAGGATCTTCACCAGCCCACAAAGGACGTCAACTTAGATTTGTGGTGGGGAATTTTCCTCTTTTACTTGTCCCACCCAAAGAATCGCTGTCTTTGCACCTGACTGGGAATCTGTTAATGGTATTTGATGGGCTAGAAGAAGTATTGAGCAAGAGGTGCTGCCCTAAATAGGTTGGAGTGGCTTCTTCCTTTCCTCTCACTTATCTGCAGGCAGGCTTGTTTTCAGTGTGTGGTAATCACCTCTTCGCAGGATGTTTTGTCTGGGAGCCCTCTCGCTTCTTTTCCTCCGCCCTCGTCTCTCCTCCTGTCTTCGTCTCACAGCTAGCATCATGTCTCATGCTGCCTTTAATCCAATTTCTCTTTTCCCACTTGGCCTTCCTCACCCCCAGTGAAATTTGCATACTCCCCTCGTGATGTGAAATGAATTGAGAAGAGACTCAATCGTTTGTTTTTGTCTGTATTTTGTGACTGAGGGGCTGTTTGTATAAGTAGAAAACAATTTCACGAAAAGCTGTCTACATTTATTAAATTTAGTTGTTTTTATAAAATGCTCGGGGCGATTATGCTTCAGTTTTGTTGTGATTGTGAGCGTGTGTGTGGTTGTGTGCGCATGAGTATTGTATTTTCATCTACCGTATTTTTCGGAGTATAGGTTGCATTGTCCAATTATTACCAATAGATTGGAAAAATCCCTAGATAGTTCGCACCAAAGTTTAGCTCTGCTGCAAATGTCTGCCACAAGAGCGCACAGTAAGAAGATTAACACTTAAAAACAATTATTTGTTTGATAAAAATTATAGCAAATATGTGTCTGAGTTGAACTTTTCCTTAATAAATGAACGTAATTGTGAAATGAGCTGGATTTAAAAATGTGTTTAGCCGAAAGTGATAAAAAGCCATATATAGGTCGCACCTGAGTATAGGTCGCAGGCCATGAAAAAATGATAAAAAGGTGCGACCTATACTCCGAAAAATACGGTACCGTACATGTCTAATTATTCAAACCTCTGTGAACAAGTTTGGTCACCGTTAAATACTGCGATTGGCCTTTCAGCGTGCAGATTTTTTTTTTAGACCGCTTACCACTGAAGAGACTGCTCTAAAGCTTTAAGCACAAGATTTCCATTTGTGGTTTCTCATAAATCAATTCTGAGTATTTAACATCCCTGCCGTTTCTCTCTTCTCTACAGGGTTAGCATGCATCTGAAGAAAGCGTACGTTTGCTTTTTTTTTTAAAGAACAAGAACGAACAAGAGCAAAGCGAGGGAGGAAAGGAGCTCTACATTTAGAGGAAATATTTAAAGTGGATACAAGAGAGTTTGAAAGGTCGGCACGAGCGCCAATGCTCGGGGCAAGAGCGTGGCTAACAGGTCTGGGAAGTTAGCGGTGGCAAAGGTGACAAGGATGGAGAAGCACGGAGGCAGAGGAAGACAGGAGTATGTTAATACATGCCAATGAGCGAGACTGTTTTCAGTTTTTTTTTCTTCCTCCTCTGCAAGCTTCACTGAAAATAAGTAAAGGGCAGCCGGATGAGTGGCAGGAAGTATCCGACTGCTGATGAGAGGTCAGCTTGGTGAAAAGTAATTGTCAGATGGTTAGAGGGCAGAAGGGAGACACTGTTTGGAGAGGAATGAGGTGTGCATGTACTGCAGCCTGTAGTGCAGGGTGAATGGCTACAAGTCACAGTGGGGTTTGACTGTACAGCTGCAGAAAGGCCAATGTGTGCAAGTGTCTGAAGATAGTTGCAGGGCAGATAGAGGAAAGATTAGAAGAGACGTATCATTTGCCCTCAGGAAGAGAGAGCTAAATAGATAGAGATAGAATGACTGAGAAATGTATTCTGGCTTGCAGAAATGTTCAGTTTGACTGTTCTGCACTTTGAGTGTAAGGTACGTATCATTTGCCCGTCGTCTCCTCAATGCAGAATTAAAATAAGGTTTAGCTTGGATCATTTTATGCAATATAGCTGGAGGCCAACAAATGTTTCAACAAGTCAGATAGCTTTAAGAGATGATCTAGATTCAAATCTGCATTTGGACAGGACTGAAACTTGTGCTTGGCATCCAGGTAACTGGAGTTTGAACAGCTCAGATTTGATTTTCTTTACAATTTTACTCATTTTGTTTCTTCTAGTGGTTCGTTTTAACTTTGACTTTTTGTTGGGTTTAAGCACTTTAAAAATCTGTGTAGTTAATAAAATTAGGGCAATTTAAGATGTATGCGAAGAGGTGGAAAATATAAAAAATAGGTGATGGGTTTAAATGTAGAATAATAAACTTTACAGGATAAATGTACAGTATTTTTCAGAATATAACGCCAAAAATACACTACATGCGTTCCGGCTCCGCCCCGCTCCGGTCCGACCTCCGCAGCAAATACGCACCCATTATAATCAATGAGAGAATTTACACTGGCTCCGCACGGCGGCGGCGAGCAGCGGCGAGCGGACGGCAGTCCGTCAAAATTAGAAATTTTTCTATTTCTGCCGGACGCCGGAGCTGTGCCGGAGTCAACTTTTGAAGATTACGTCGCACCAACAGGAAAAGGAACGAGCACAACTTCCGTATTTACAAAATAAAATCACCACGGGCGGACTAATCCTAGCTCTATACGGATTTATTTGTACAAAAATGCTGTCAAACTATCATTTATGACTACGCCTACAAACGCAATACAAGAAATAAATAAATAAATAAAGTATTTTATTCTGAAATGTAATACATCACTTCCTGTTGCTCAAACCATGTCCTGTCGCTCATTTACGAGAGAAGATCAAGGCAGCAGTCTCTACTGTTGTTCTCCTTCTTCCACCGAATGAATTGTTTTGTTCTGACTTACTTATTTATCACTTGATTTATCGCGCGATCTCGCAATTCCCGCGCATGCGTCTCTGAGCGGCGCATCCAGGCGGACCTAAGCTGAGCGGAGGAAGTGGAAATTGGACTTGCTCAGTTGAGACCTGCGGAGCGGGGCGGAGTCGGACCACATGTAGTGTATATTTGGCGTTGGGTGCACTTAAAATCTTCAGATTTTCTCAAAAATCAACAGTGAGCCTTATAATCTGGCACGTTTTATGTATTATTTCTGGTTATGCTTACTGACCTCGAACCGATTTTATGTAGTACACGGCGCTCAAAAGTCGGTCAAAATGTTTTAGCTTCCCTTAATGCGCCTTATCCGGTGCACCTTATATATGAAAACAGACCCTTTCAAGGGTCTGAAAACAGACACAACACAGCACAACGACTGCTTCGCTGAATGTTTTAAATGACATTGTTGAAGCATTGGATGCTAAGGATTATTGTGCTGCACTCTTCTTAGACCTGTCTAAAGCTTTGGACACTGTGGATCATGACATCTTGTGTCATAAGGTCTCAGGAATTCATTTCTCAGATCACATCATTGGTTGGTTCTCTTCTATAACCATCTTTCAGATTGGAGGCAATGTGTTCAACATAATGCCATTTCCTCCAGTTATTTGTCAATAATAGTGTACCACAAGGCTCAGTCTTAGGACACACACTTTACAATCTACATAGGTAATGTATGTCAGAGCATCCCTGATGCATCCTTACATTTCTACAAGTATGCTGATAACACAGTTGTTTACTATCAAGCTAAAACAGTTGCTAAGGCTTTACAGGTTTTGCAATCTGCTTTTGACATAATCCAGTCAGATTTGTTCCATTTTAAACGTCCTAAATGCTGATAAAACCAAAGGGATGCTTTTTTCAAATAGGAAGTTGGTCCCAGCAGTTCTTCCTCTGATTTTATCCTCAAATGGTGTCCCTATTGAGTTGGTCAATTTCTATAAATATTTGGGTATCTTGGTCGATTCTTATCTCTCTTTTAAGCTCCACATGGAAAACCTAGTAAGGAAAATGTGCTGCTGAAGTAGTAAGGAAAAGTAAAGAAACTGAAAGTTAAACTGGGTTTCTTTTTCAGAACTAAATCTATCTAACTCTGAATGCTAGGAAACACCTTGGGACTGCGACTTTCCTTCCCTCCATTGATTACAGTGACATTATCTACATGAATGCTCCTACAAGCACCCTGCAGATGTTGGATGCTGTCTATCATGGTGCACTAAGATTTATAACTGGCTGTGATTATCATACCCACCACTGCACCCTGTATTCACTGGTTAACTGGACATCATTAACTTCACGCAGACTCTTCCACTGGTACATTTTAATCTTGAAATCACTTATCGGCCTGCTGCCTTGAGACATCTCCTCCTACATGTCACTGCATGAGTGCAGTTACAGCGTGCATTCTCAGGACATGATTACCTGCAGTGTTCTCTCAGTGAGGACTTATCTTGGCAAACCGGTCTTCCCCTACTCCGCTCCTGTTTCCTGGAATATTTTACAAAAAGATCTGAAGCTCTCAACCATGACCTCTCTAAGTGGCTTCAAACATCTGTTAAGTTTCTGCCAAAAACCAATGCAGACATGTTCCTGTTTTTAGTTTTCTACACTGCCTTATAATCTAGTAGTTTTTTACCCTTCTACCTTTCTTTTTAATTACTTTGTACCAGTATCTTTTTAATTACCATTTTATTTTCACTTGTTTAATTTTAATTTTATTTTTTGTACTCATTCTTTATAATAATAATAATAATAATAATAATAATAATGTCTATTCCTGTCATCTGCGTATGTTTCCCATACACAGACGAAATTCGTCTCTGCATTTAACCCAACCACCTACCAGGTGGTGCAGTGAGCAGCCCGAAAGCGCCCGGGGAGCTGGAGAAATAGGTGTGCACTCATAGACACCCCAAGCTGGGTAGTGGCCGGGGCGCGAACCCGCGACCTTCGGGTCCGTAGTCAAAAGCCCTGCCACTAGACCATCTTGGCTCCTTATGATTGTCTATTGTTGTTATTGTTGTCCACTGTTGTCATCACGCTTTGTTAAAATTCAGGTCTCTCTTGTAAATGAATCCCTGAGGCTCAATGGGATTAAATTGTATAAATAAAGGTTGTATGAATTGACATTGCACCTTATAGTCCGGTACACCTTATAGTCTGAAAAATACGGTACTCTTTGCAAATTATAAAATCAGCCACAAAAGTGTGATCCTGAACTTGATCAAATGACGCTGTTTGAAAGTGTTTACTACAGTCGTTTTCCAGATATATTGATGTATCTGGAATATCACGGGGCGGCCGTGGTGTAGTGGTAATGGCAGTTGTCCCCCGATCGGAAGGTTGGAGGTTTGAATCCCGAGTTCCCACACCATGTGTCGTTGTGTCCCTGGGCAAGACACTTAACCCCGAGTTGCTCCCGGTAGGACTGGCTGGCGCCTTGCATGGCAGACTACCACTACCGGTGTATGAATGTGTGTATGAATGGGTGGATGGCTGGTGCTGTAAAGCACTTTAGGGCCCCTCATAGGGGGCTGGAAGGCGCTATATTAGTAAGCTCCATTTACCATTTACCATATGTATTTTCGTGACTTGCATCAGTCTGGCTGGAGTCTGTGTAAGCAAATGTGGTGGAATCAGACAAGAAATCTAGATGAAAATATCAGAATGAACCTGCTACTAAATGATGGGGGGGGGGGAAAAGGTAAAACTGTCTATTTAAAATATAGGAATTCAAGCAGGGCACTGTAGCACCATAAAACAGAGCTTAGCATTCAAACATTCAGATTTTGCTAAATGTTGTCTAAAAAGATGAGCTTATCATTTCAACCTAACTTAATTTTTATTTGCTTACTTTACTCAACAAAATGTAAATACTTGCATCTTAGGGTAAATGCATATCAAAACTGTTAAAGGGCTTGCTTCCAAATGGTTCTTCTAGCATAGATGTCACCATTACTGGTGTCTTTTTAGTCACTCCAGCTGTTTCCTGTGGTATTTGGCAGCTCTTTACTTACAAATACTGTATTTGTTTAAGGACACATTTACACACTAATGTAAAATAAAAAGTGCACATTTTCATTTTGTTTTTGCATTATTTTGTATTGACCTGTCTTCATGACTTTGCTACAAGCTCTATATATGTGACTATAATAAAAAATAAATTAATTAAATCTTTTGTCTTTATTTTAAAATATACTCTTAATTATCTTTTGAATTAATGCAACAGCATAAAGATTTTGTAAAAAGCTCAGTCATTGCTGGAAGACCTTGTTATCAGATATTAAAATTTAAAATAAGACAGAGATAGTTTTTATTTTCTGCCTGAAGGTGAGCGTGATTCATGCGCTGCTTCAGGTTCCATAGAGCCGTTCTGTTAGAGTTGGGAGGAGCTTATTCTGCCACAGCCTGTATGGCACTTTTCAAGTCTCATTTATAATCATGTCATTCCTTTTTATTTCTGTAGAATCCCTTTTTATCTTGAACTTCACTTCTGTTATATATATTTTTATTGCATAGGTTTTATTGGGGGGGTCGTGATTACAGGACCAGAATGAAGAAAGTGAAGAGAGTTCCCAATGGTCCTTCAGTTATGTGTTTCAAATTTGGTGAAAATATACTGTACTTTTCCCCCTGTGTTTGTTACTTTATAAAGAAATCTAATGCTTCATTAAAGATTATACACACCAATTCATGTCTAAAAACAGAAACATAAAAGACTCTTGCATTTGTGTATAAGTTGGATGATTGAGAAAAATAATATATCTATGCCAGGGATCTGCAGCCTTTGCAATAAAAAGAGCCATTTTTTCCACTTTGATTACTAATTATGATGTCTGGAGCCACAAAACCTGCTACAACTGTGTACTGTCAACTGGTGGCTCATGGGCCACTACAAGTTTGTTGGAGATGGCTTTTCCAACCAGTGGGTGGGATTTTATAAAACAAAAGCTGTCAAACTATTGTTAACATTTATTGATTTTTTTTAAACAATTGTTTAAAATTTAAAATACTGAACTTTGCAGGCCATGTGAGTTCTCTTAATTGTTGAATAATGAAGTGTCCTACTTAAAGCATAAAGTTAAAGACAGAACACAAGTAGGCCAGTTTGTTGGATATCCATTTTTAAAGAAAAAATAAATACTTCAGTTTACTTTGACTTTTATGTTTTATTCTGTGTTATCAAAGTATTCACCATATTCTTTCTCAGCAACATGTCAAAGATATTCCAAACCATAGTGGTTTTGAGAGAAAGATCACGCTGAGAGACGTTGACTTAAAGTAGCTCAAAAACTACTAGCATGACATAGTCCACATGTTTTACACAGCGTATTTGTACTATTCTTCACATACCGGTATTTGAAAATGACAGGAAATCTGCTGAAATTAGCCATTTTCGTTGTTGGTAATAATTTAAGTAAAATTCAGTGTTATTTTAGTTTTGGTCAAGGCCTGAAAGAGCCGCTGCAGAGCTACCAGAGCCACATGTAGCTCCAGATCTGCAGGTTGCAGACCCCTGATCTATACAATTTGCCCAATGTGTCATAAAACAGTGCTTGTGCACATTTTTGCCTTTTTCCGTTTGATGTTCCTGACCTATGGTGCAGCTTAGGCATTAAAAAAAGAGTTGTTTATTTTTTTTAGATGCACTTCATGCATGTCAAATTATGCTTTAGGCTGACAACTCGTTTTCCTCACAATATTTAACTAGCACAAAATTTAAAATGCAAGGCAAAAAAGTAATTAAAATGACTGTATATAAAGTGAAGGAAACAGGAAAATGTGTTTTATATTGCAACCTGCCTCAGCAGCCTCTGTTTATTTTCTGTGTGTCATCCAGCAGTGGGCATGTGTTTCTTGGCAGTGAAACAGTTTTCAGCACAATATTTAGTTGATAATTAGCTGGAGCAGACTCTGTGAGCAAAACAAGCACATCCACGAGTAGGTGATAATGATTTTCAGCATCCACAGTCACATATTGTTTTTGACTGGGACTTTGGACAGGGTTGTTCTGCAGCAATCCAAGTGCAAGCAGAAAAGTTCACAGAACATGTGCTGTAGTGGTGCACAGAGGACTCTTGAGCGCAAGGAGAAGCGTCCAAACAGAAGCACAGGGCATTTGAAGGAGCAGTGAATGTGAGCGTGTAGACAGAGACTGTGAATTCTCATACAAGCAGGATTTTTGTTGAGTTATGAGGAAGAGTAGTGCAGCAGCTTAGAGTGAAAACAAGAAATCTCGCTCTCAACTCTTAAATGTACATTTTTGATGAATGAATCCTTTGCTCAATGTAAATCTCAAAATTGTATTCAGTACCAGCAACTTTAATTGGTTGATTTCTATTACAGTAGTCCCTCGTTTATCACGGGGAATCCGTACCCTGAAGCCCTGTGATAAGTGTAAAAATGCGAAGTAGGAACATAAGTACAATCAGTAAGTAACAATCAGTAATTAACTATTTTAGTATACCGGTACATATATATACTGTACTGTATATATATATACTGTAAATATATACTGTATATATATA
>JBBPBX010058940.1:3935-21936 GCA_038048925.1 Garcialebias charrua | reverse complement strand
GATTTTTGGTCGTAAGTCGGAAAATGTATGCTAACGCTGCACCGCACACTCGTTTTTCAACATGAGACTGAACAAGTGTACATACTGGTTCATAAACATGCACAGAACTTGGTTTACAAACAGTTAGCTAACACACTTTCATCTAAAAACACATACCAGTGCTCTATTTACTGTACAACTGTACTGTTCGTAAGTCCGGAACTTCGTAAGTCGGGGACCACCTGAAAGCAGAAAGAAGAATAAATCTTATTATATCTGCCCCTTATTTCAAACAATTAGTTCAAACAATAATAATCTTCAACCAACAGTACAAAATGACTAACTCTTTCTAATTTTCTAACTAATACAATACACATTACGCTATTTCATATATATATTTTTAACACATTTGTTTTGATCATTTTTTTAAATGTAAACATTGACTTGGCATTTTTAACTACATTCTCCAAGCCATTCCATAATCTAATTCCCTGGATTGAGGTAGAACGTCCCTTCAAACTAGTTCTGAATTGTGGTTTTACAAACATCTCTGTCCCCTTAAGATTATAACAACTTTGTCTTTTAACAAAGTGCATTTGGATATTTAAAGGTAATGCATTATTTTGAGCTCTATACATAACTGATAAAATATTATAGTCTACCAAATCATGGAACTTCAATAACTTCAGTTGATAAAATAATGTACTTGATGGATGACGGTAATGTTTTCTAGTGATAATTCTTACAGCTCTTTTCTGTAATACAAAAATAGGCTTTGTGATTGTTTTACACGCTTTCCCCCAAACATCAATACAATAGATTAAGTGTGGAACAATGATTGTGTTATACAACAAATACAGAGCTTTATCATTCAATAGGTCTCTGACTTTGTACAGTACTGCAATCGATTTAGCTATTTTTATTCTTACAGAATTTATGTGTTGTTTCCATGTCAGTTTGTCATCAATGATAACACCCAAAAACTTCACCTCACTCACTCTACAAATCTCAACACCCTCAATTTTGAGTGGAACATCAACAGTTTTCTTTTTATTACTGAATATCATGTAATTAGTTTTATCTAGATTTAATTATAATTTAATGATATAACCCCAACCAGGAGATTGAGGAGGTCCAAACAGGACCAAAGGCCAGATCAGCTGACCAGGGCTGTGACATCACTCCACAGAGCGTAGAGCTATTTGTTCTAGATCCTGTGGTTCCTGACCCACAAACTGACAGCAGCAGAAACTTTGACAAATCTTTACAATGATTCATGAACAGTTGTGACATCACAGAGACTGAAGACATGTCTACAGAACCCAGACGGGTCAGAACCACTGGTTCTACTAAGACACCGAATGGGTCAAAACAGCTGCTTTTAGGTTTACATGGAAAATCTGACATGGACCGTGAGGTTGACAGATGGATTGGAGCAGCGTCTGCAATACTGTGTTGTGGACTCTGTGCCGGTCCGTTGTGGTGAAGAAGGAGCTGAGCTGTAAGACAAAGTTCTGTTTACTGATCAGTTCCTCCTCTCACCTCTGGTCATGAACTCTGGTCATGAACTCTGGTCATGAACTCTGGTCATGAACTCTGGTCATGAACTCTGGTCATGAACTCTGGTGATGAACTCTGTAGAGACTGAAAGAATGAGGTCGTGGATCCAGGAGTTGAAATGAGTTTCCTCTGCAGCTGGACTCTCCCTCAGAGACAGAAGTTCAGTTATCAGGAGAGACTCAGAGGAGAACCACTGCTGCTCCTCATCCAGAGGAGAACCACTGCTGCTCCACGTCCAGAGGAGAACCACTGCTCCTCCACATCCAGAGGAGAACCACTGCTCCTCCTCATCCAGAGGAGAACCACTGCTCCTCTCATCCAGAGGAGAACCACTGCTCCTCCACATCCAGAGGAGAACCACTGCTCCTCCTCATCCAGAGGAGAACCACTGCTCCTCCTCATCCAGAGGAGAACCACTGCTCCTCCACATCCAGAGGAGAACCACTGCTCCTCCTCATCCAGAGGAGAACCACTGCTCCTCCTCATCCAGAGGAGAACCACTGCTCCTCCACATCCAGAGGAGAACCACTGCTCCTCCTCATCCAGAGGAGAACCACTGCTCCTCCACATCCAGAGGAGAACCACTGCTCCTCCTCATCCAGAGGAGAACCACTGCTCCTCCACATCCAGAGGAGAACCACTGCTCCTCCTCATCCAGAGGAGAACCACTGCTCCTCCACATCCAGAGGAGAACCACTGCTCCTCCTCATCCAGAGGAGAACCACTGCTCCTCCACATCCAGAGGAGAACCACTGCTCCTCCTCATCCAGAGGAGAACCACTGCTCCTCCACATCCAGAGGAGAACCACTGCTCCTCCACATCCAGAGGAGAACCACTGCTCCTCCACATCCAGAGGAGAACCACTGCTCCTCCTCATCCAGAGGAGAACCACTGCTCCTCCACATCCAGAGGAGAACCACTGCTCCTCCTCATCCAGAGGAGAACCACTGCTCCTCCTCATCCAGAGGAGAACCACTGCTCCTCCACATCCAGAGGAGAACCACTGCTCCTCCACATCCAGAGGAGAACCACTGCTCCTCCACATCCAGAGGAGAACCACTGCTCCTCCACATCCAGAGGAGAACCACTGCTCCTCCACATCCAGAGGAGAACCACTGCTCCTCCTCATCCAGAGGAGAACCACTGCTCCTCCACATCCAGAGGAGAACCACTGCTCCTCCTCATCCAGAGGAGAACCACTGCTCCTCCTCATCCAGAGGAGAACCACTGCTCCTCCACATCCAGAGGAGAACCACTGCTCCTCCTCATCCAGAGGAGAACCACTGCTCCTCCTCATCCAGAGGAGAACCACTGCTCCTCCTCATCCAGAGGAGAACCACTGCTCCTCCTCATCCAGAGGAGAACCACTGCTCCTCCACATCCAGAGGAGAACCACTGCTCCTCCTCATCCAGAGGAGAACCACTGCTCCTCCACATCCAGAGGAGAACCACTGCTCCTCCTCATCCAGAGGAGAACCACTGCTCCTCCTCATCCAGAGGAGAACCACTGCTCCTCCTCATCCAGAGGAGAACCACTGCTCCTCCACATCCAGAGGAGAACCACTGCTCCTCCTCATCCAGAGGAGAACCACTGCTCCTCCACATCCAGAGGAGAACCACTGCTCCTCCACATCCAGAGGAGAACCACTGCTCCTCCACATCCAGAGGAGAACCACTGCTCCTCCTCATCCAGAGGAGAACCACTGCTCCTCCACATCCAGAGGAGAACCACTGCTCCTCCTCATCCAGAGGAGAACCACTGCTCCTCCTCATCCAGAGGAGAACCACTGCTCCTCCACATCCAGAGGAGAACCACTGCTCCTCCACATCCAGAGGAGAACCACTGCTCCTCCACATCCAGAGGAGAACCACTGCTCCTCCACATCCAGAGGAGAACCACTGCTCCTCCACATCCAGAGGAGAACCACTGCTCCTCCTCATCCAGAGGAGAACCACTGCTCCTCCTCATCCAGAGGAGAACCACTGCTCCTCCTCATCCAGAGGAGAACCACTGCTCCTCCACATCCAGAGGAGAACCACTGCTCCTCCTCATCCAGAGGAGAACCACTGCTCCTCCTCATCCAGAGGAGAACCACTGCTCCTCCACATCCAGAGGAGAACCACTGCTCCTCCACATCCAGAGGAGAACCACTGCTCCTCCACATCCAGAGGAGAACCACTGCTCCTCCTCATCCAGAGGAGAACCACTGCTCCTCCACATCCAGAGGAGAACCACTGCTCCTCCACATCCAGAGGAGAACCACTGCTCCTCCACATCCAGAGGAGAACCACTGCTCCTCCTCATCCAGAGGAGAACCACTGCTCCTCCTCATCCAGAGGAGAACCACTGCTCCTCCACATCCAGAGGAGAACCACTGCTCCTCCTCATCCAGAGGAGAACCACTGCTCCTCCTCATCCAGAGGAGAACCACTGCTCCTCCACATCCAGAGGAGAACCACTGCTCCTCCTCATCCAGAGGAGAACCACTGCTCCTCCTCATCCAGAGGAGAACCACTGCTCCTCCTCATCCAGAGGAGAACCACTGCTCCTCCTCATCCAGAGGAGAACCACTGCTCCTCCTCATCCAGAGGAGAACCACTGCTCCTCCTCATCCAGAGGAGAACCACTGCTCCTCCTCATCCAGAGGAGAACCACTGCTCCTCCTCATCCAGAGGAGAACCACTGCTCCTCCTCATCCAGAGGAGAACCACTGCTCCTCCTCATCCAGAGGAGAACCACTGCTCCTCCACATCCAGAGGAGAACCACTGCTCCTCCTCATCCAGAGGAGAACCACTGCTCCTCCACATCCAGAGGAGAACCACTGCTCCTCCACATCCAGAGGAGAACCACTGCTCCTCCACATCCAGAGGAGAACCACTGCTGCTCCACATCCAGAGGAGAACCACTGCTGCTCCACATCCAGAGGAGAACCACTGCTCCTCCACATCCAGAGGAGAACCACTGCTCCTCCACATCCAGAGGAGAACCACTGCTCCTCCACATCCAGAGGAGAACCACTGCTCCTCCACATCCAGAGGAGAACCACTGCTCCTCCACATCCAGAGGAGAACCACTGCTCCTCCACATCCAGAGGAGAACCACTGCTCCTCCACATCCAGAGGAGAACCACTGCTCCTCCACATCCAGAGGAGAACCACTGCTCCTCCACATCCAGAGGAGAACCACTGCTCCTCCACATCCAGAGGAGAACCACTGCTCCTCCACATCCAGAGGAGAACCACTGCTCCTCCACATCCAGAGGAGAACCACTGCTCCTCCACATCCAGAGGAGAACCACTGCTCCTCCACATCCAGAGGAGAACCACTGCTCCTCCACATCCAGAGGAGAACCACTGCTCCTCCACATCCAGAGGAGAACCACTGCTCCTCCACATCCAGAGGAGAACCACTGCTCCTCCTCATCCAGAGGAGAACCACTGCTCCTCCTCATCCAGAGGAGAACCACTGCTCCTCCTCATCCAGAGGAGAACCACTGCTCCTCCTCATCCAGAGGAGAACCACTGCTCCTCCTCATCCAGAGGAGAACCACTGCTCCTCCTCATCCAGAGGAGAACCACTGCTCCTCCACATCCAGAGGAGAACCACTGCTCCTCCTCATCCAGAGGAGAACCACTGCTCCTCCTCATCCAGAGGAGAACCACTGCTCCTCCTCATCCAGAGGAGAACCACTGCTCCTCCTCATCCAGAGGAGAACCACTGCTCCTCCTCATCCAGAGGAGAACCACTGCTCCTCCTCATCCAGAGGAGAACCACTGCTCCTCCTCATCCAGAGGAGAACCACTGCTCCTCCTCATCCAGAGGAGAACCACTGCTCCTCCTCATCCAGAGGAGAACCACTGCTCCTCCACATCCAGAGGAGAACCACTGCTCCTCCACATCCAGAGGAGAACCACTGCTCCTCCACATCCAGAGGAGAACCACTGCTCCTCCACATCCAGAGGAGAACCACTGCTCCTCCTCATCCAGAGGAGAACCACTGCTCCTCCTCATCCAGAGGAGAACCACTGCTCCTCCACATCCAGAGGAGAACCACTGCTCCTCCTCATCCAGAGGAGAACCACTGCTCCTCCTCATCCAGAGGAGAACCACTGCTCCTCCACATCCAGAGGAGAACCTCTGCTCCTCCACATCCAGAGGAGAACCTCTGCTCCTCCACATCCAGAGGAGAACCTCTGCTCCTCCACATCCAGAGGAGAACCACTGCTCCTCCACATCCAGAGGAGAACCACTGCTCCTCCACATCCAGAGGAGAACCACTGCTCCTCCACATCCAGAGGAGAACCTCTGCTCCTCCACATCCAGAGGAGAACCACTGCTCCTCCACATCCAGAGGAGAACCACTGCTCCTCCACATCCAGAGGAGAACCTCTGCTCCTCCACATCCAGAGGAGAACCACTGCTCCTCCACATCCAGAGGAGAACCACTGCTCCTCCACATCCAGAGGAGAACCTCTGCTCCTCCACATCCAGAGGAGAACCTCTGCTCCTCCACATCCAGAGGAGAACCTCTGCTCCTCCACATCCAGAGGAGAACCACTGCTCCTCCACATCCAGAGGAGAACCTCTGCTCCTCCACATCCAGAGGAGAACCTCTGCTCCTCCACATCCAGAGGAGAACCTCTGCTCCTCCACATCCAGAGGAGAACCTCTGCTCCTCCACATCCAGAGGAGAACCTCTGCTCCTCCACATCCAGAGGAGAACCTCTGCTCCTCCACATCCAGAGGAGAACCACTGCTCCTCCACATCCAGAGGAGAACCTCTGCTCCTCCACATCCAGAGGAGAACCTCTGCTCCTCCACATCCAGAGGAGAACCTCTGCTCCTCCACATCCAGAGGAGAACCTCTGCTCCTCCACATCCAGAGGAGAACCTCTGCTCCTCCACATCCAGAGGAGAACCTCTGCTCCTCCACATCCAGAGGAGAACCTCTGCTCCTCCACATCCAGAGGAGAACCTCTGCTCCTCCACATCCAGAGGAGAACCTCTGCTCCTCCACATCCAGAGGAGAACCTGCTCCTCCACATCCAGAGGAGAACCTCTGCTCCTCCACATCCAGAGGAGAACCTCTGCTCCTCCACATCCAGAGGAGAACCTCTGCTCCTCCACATCCAGAGGAGAACCACTGCTCCTCCACATCCAGAGGAGAACCACTGCTCCTCCACATCCAGAGGAGAACCACTGCTCCTCCACATCCAGAGGAGAACCACTGCTCCTCCACATCCAGAGGAGAACCACTGCTCCTCCACATCCAGAGGAGAACCACTGCTCCTCCACATCCAGAGGAGAACCACTGCTCCTCCACATCCAGAGGAGAACCACTGCTCCTCCTCATCCAGAGGAGAACCACTGCTCCTCCACATCCAGAGGAGAACCACTGCTCCTCCACATCCAGAGGAGAACCACTGCTCCTCCTCATCCAGAGGAGAACCACTGCTCCTCCACATCCAGAGGAGAACCACTGCTCCTCCTCATCCAGAGGAGAACCACTGCTCCTCCACATCCAGAGGAGAACCACTGCTCCTCCTCATCCAGAGGAGAACCACTGCTCCTCCACATCCAGAGGAGAACCACTGCTCCTCCACATCCAGAGGAGAACCACTGCTCCTCCTCATCCAGAGGAGAACCACTGCTCCTCCTCATCCAGAGGAGAACCACTGCTCCTCCACATCCAGAGGAGAACCACTGCTCCTCCACATCCAGAGGAGAACCACTGCTCCTCCTCATCCAGAGGAGAACCACTGCTCCTCCTCATCCAGAGGAGAACCACTGCTCCTCCACATCCAGAGGAGAACCACTGCTCCTCCACATCCAGAGGAGAACCACTGCTCCTCCTCATCCAGAGGAGAACCACTGCTCCTCCACATCCAGAGGAGAACCACTGCTCCTCCACATCCAGAGGAGAACCACTGCTCCTCCTCATCCAGAGGAGAACCACTGCTCCTCCACATCCAGAGGAGAACCACTGCTCCTCCACATCCAGAGGAGAACCACTGCTCCTCCTCATCCAGAGGAGAACCACTGCTCCTCCACATCCAGAGGAGAACCACTGCTCCTCCACATCCAGAGGAGAACCACTGCTCCTCCTCATCCAGAGGAGAACCACTGCTCCTCCTCATCCAGAGGAGAACCACTGCTCCTCCACATCCAGAGGAGAACCACTGCTCCTCCACATCCAGAGGAGAACCACTGCTCCTCCACATCCAGAGGAGAACCACTGCTCCTCCACATCCAGAGGAGAACCACTGCTCCTCCTCATCCAGAGGAGAACCACTGCTCCTCCACATCCAGAGGAGAACCACTGCTCCTCCACATCCAGAGGAGAACCACTGCTCCTCCTCATCCAGAGGAGAACCACTGCTCCTCCACATCCAGAGGAGAACCACTGCTCCTCCACATCCAGAGGAGAACCACTGCTCCTCCACATCCAGAGGAGAACCACTGCTCCTCCTCATCCAGAGGAGAACCACTGCTCCTCCTCATCCAGAGGAGAACCACTGCTCCTCCACATCCAGAGGAGAACCACTGCTCCTCCACATCCAGAGGAGAACCACTGCTCCTCCTCATCCAGAGGAGAACCACTGCTCCTCCACATCCAGAGGAGAACCACTGCTCCTCCTCATCCAGAGGAGAACCACTGCTCCTCCACATCCAGAGGAGAACCACTGCTCCTCCACATCCAGAGGAGAACCACTGCTCCTCCTCATCCAGAGGAGAACCACTGCTCCTCCACATCCAGAGGAGAACCACTGCTCCTCCTCATCCAGAGGAGAACCACTGCTCCTCCACATCCAGAGGAGAACCACTGCTCCTCCACATCCAGAGGAGAACCACTGCTCCTCCTCATCCAGAGGAGAACCACTGCTCCTCCTCATCCAGAGGAGAACCACTGCTCCTCCTCATCCAGAGGAGAACCACTGCTCCTCCACATCCAGAGGAGAACCACTGCTCCTCCTCATCCAGAGGAGAACCACTGCTCCTCCTCATCCAGAGGAGAACCACTGCTCCTCCTCATCCAGAGGAGAACCACTGCTCCTCCTCATCCAGAGGAGAACCACTGCTCCTCCACATCCAGAGGAGAACCACTGCTCCTCCTCATCCAGAGGAGAACCACTGCTCCTCCACATCCAGAGGAGAACCACTGCTCCTCCTCATCCAGAGGAGAACCACTGCTCCTCCACATCCAGAGGAGAACCACTGCTCCTCCACATCCAGAGGAGAACCACTGCTCCTCCACATCCAGAGGAGAACCACTGCTCCTCCACATCCAGAGGAGAACCACTGCTCCTCCACATCCAGAGGAGAACCACTGCTCCTCCACATCCAGAGGAGAACCACTGCTCCTCCACATCCAGAGGAGAACCACTGCTCCTCCACGTCCAGAGGAGAACCACTGCTCCTCCACATCCAGAGGAGAACCACTGCTCCTCCACGTCCAGAGGAGAACCACTGCTCCTCCACGTCCAGAGGAGAACCACTGCTCCTCCACATCCAGAGGAGAACCACTGCTCCTCCACATCCAGAGGAGAACCACTGCTCCTCCTCATCCAGAGGAGAACCACTGCTCCTCCACGTCCAGAGGAGAACCACTGCTCCTCCTCATCCAGAGGAGAACCACTGCTCCTCCACATCCAGAGGAGAACCACTGCTCCTCCACATCCAGAGGAGAACCACTGCTCCTCCACATCCAGAGGAGAACCACTGCTCCTCCACATCCAGAGGAGAACCACTGCTCCTCCACATCCAGAGGAGAACCACTGCTCCTCCACATCCAGAGGAGAACCACTGCTCCTCCACATCCAGAGGAGAACCTCTGCTCCTCCACATCCAGAGGAGAACCACTGCTCCTCCTCATCCAGAGGAGAACCACTGCTCCTCCTCATCCAGAGGAGACAGGTGAGGAGGTTTAGGCATGTCTGACTGGAGGAGACCTCGGGGTGTGTACGAGGTGTGTTCCACCCAGAACACACTTGTAGTGGAACAGTCCGTCATCTCTGATTTTTTGGATTGACACCTTTTCACATCTCTCTGAAACTCTTAGTGTTACACTTTTCTTCAAGCTCTCAAGGAAACAAGTGGACACTATTTTATTACATTTATTTTGAATTAAATGGTAAATGGAGTTTATTTATATAGCGCTTTCCAGCCCCCTGTGAGGAGCCCCAAAGCGCTTTACAATACCAGCCATCCACCCATTCATACAGACATTCATACACCGGTAGCGGCAGACTGCCATGCAAGGCGCCTTCCAGTCCTACCGGGAGCAACTCGGGGTTAAGTGTCTTGCCCAGGGACACAATGACACATGGTGTGGGGAACCGGGATTCGAACCTCCAACCTTCCGATTGGGGGATGACTGCCATTACCACTACGCCACGCCCCGAATTAAGAGACACAAATCAATCAGAAGAGACTTCCTTTTAATTTGTAGTAATTCAGAATTAATTAACAGATGATCTCTTGTCATTTTTATGATTATTGGTTATTCATATGAACAGAATAACTTCAATATACTGTATTGATCATGGTTTATGCTGTTAGAATGTTGATCACTTCTTCATATGATGAATCAAAGCATCACCTGTTATATTCATATGAACAGTATATTCTTAATATGTGAATGATCTTACTAAGTTTGTATATTTTTTCTATGTCTAAAGTTGAAGAACAGGTCTGAATAATCTGTTAGTATTTGTGTGAAATGTTTAGAGACACTATGATCACGTCTTTAGACTAAACTTGTTGCCTGTCTCCTTTTTCTGAAAACAAATCCCTCTACTCTCAAAAACAGATTCTCTGTTTTTGACCCCTGCAAGTCTTCTGACGCACTGTCTTCTCTCCGAGTGACCTCATGCACTCGAACTCCTTCCACTGAACCAATCGGAGAAGAACAAGGCTCTGATCTCAGATCCTTTCTTTAAAAAGTTCTAAGCTTTTGCTGGAATGGTCAGTTCCTGTGAGGAAGTGGAGATGTGAACGTACTCTTTGAAGCTGTGGACGTCCGACCATGAGTCAAGGGTCCGCGTCTTCAGCCAGGTTCCAGCAGCACGTCAGCTGTGAACTCTTTCTGTGAGTTGTTATCTTGAAAACCAAACCGGAGCTGAGGGCATCACTCTGGGAGGCCGAAGCAGACCTCATGAGACCGTGGCAAGATGGACGTGTGTCGCCTGTAAAACACCGCAGGACGTGCACGTATGGCTTGACTAATTTACCGGAGTCGAGACAAGAAAATCTTCACAAAGGTAAAATGTCGTTGTTCATCACGGTACGGACGTCCAGCCGAACCCGACCAGAGGATGTGCCGTCTCTGGTTAAAACATCTCAAGATAAGATTCAACCATTTCCTTTCAACCTCCATTTTCTTCCTCCTAAACTTTCTCCTTAAACTTTATTTCTAAAAGTAAAAAAACCTAAGTTAATGTGCCAGATATATAAGATAATGTAAGACCCATAACTTTATTCTGTTGTTTCCTAGAAGTTACGGACGCGTGATTTCATCTGTGCTGAAGTTAAATGATAGGAAATCGATCAATCATGTAAATATGTTGTGATGTAATTTTATGATTTGTTAATAAATGATTCTACCTTTGGTAGGTCAAATCTAATAACGTTTCTTGTCAATTGCATCCCTCCAAGTCACAGAATTTATTGATGTTAAACTGAAAAAGTGAGAAACCGTGAAATTGGATAATTTTGTGTCAGATAAAATCTGCTCAAATTTACATCTAAGTATAGGTAAATCAGTAAACTGACTAAGTGCCTATATTTTATTACACACTGGAGAGACTATCTCTGTTGGCCTGGGAGCACCTTGGGGTGCTGGAAGAGGTCGCTATGGAACAACAATGTTTGAGCCTCCCTGCTCAAGCTGCTGCCCCCGCAACTCCATTCTGGAACAAGTGGAAGATGATGGATGGAAAACGTGTGTACCTTCAGGAAAATCCAAAAGCTACCACCTTCCAACATCAGTAGAGGAGAGGGATGCACTCACCACTCTTACCCCAAAAATACACTACATGCGTTCCGGCTCCGCCCCGCTCCGCAGGTCGCAGCTGAGCGAGTCCAGTTTCCACTTCCTCCGCTCCGCTCAGGTCCGCCTGGATGCGCCGCTCCGAGACGCATGCGCGGGAATTGCGAGATCGCGCGATAAATCAAGTGATAAATAAGTAAGTCAGAACAAAACAATTCATTCGGTGGAAGAAGGAGAACAACAGTAGAGACTGCTGCCTTGATCTTCTCTCGTAAATGAGCGACAGGACATGGTTTGAGCAACAGGAAGTGATGTATTACATTTCAGAATAAAATACTTTATTTATTTATTTCTTGTATTGCGTTTGTAGGCGTAGTCATAAATGATAGTTTGACAGCATTTTTGTACAAATAAATCCGTATAGAGCTAGGATTAGTCCGCCCGTGGTGATTTTATTTTGTAAATACGGAAGTTGTGCTCGTTCCTTTTCCTGTTGGTGCGACGTAATCTTCAAAAGTTGACTCCGGCACAGCTCCGGCGTCCGGCAGAAATAGAAAAATTTCTAATTTTGACGGACTGCCGTCCGCTCTCCGCAGCTCGCCGCCGCCGTGCGGAGCCAGTGTAAATTCTGTCATTGATTATAATGGGTGCGTATTTGCTGCGGAGGTCGGACCGGAGCGGGGCGGAGCCGGAACGCATGTAGTGTATTTTTGGCGTTAAGGCTCCTGCAGAGCTCTGCTTACGGATGTACACAGAGGTACAAGCGTAGCCCCGCAGGGCATGTACGCGCAAAGCTCAAATTTTACGACCGCGTACGCGAATGCGTTGTCTCACAATAAACTGCCCGGTGCCGGACTGTTTTGTATGAGACACAAATGTATTAAATTCCTCTTCTTCATCCCCTATCTGGACTTTTCTTTTGTTGTTTTGCCAAAAGTCAAGTGATCTCTTCCTCCTCCGTTGACTCTATGACTGAAATTATGAGGAAATGAATGAATTTGTCACGAGTGAATTAAACTCTGGTCCAGCGTGACTGCTGGAGGTTCTGGAGATTTCCTGGTGCGCTGGTCTGATGTGTGGGCTGCAGGACCAGCGCTCCGTTTTTATTTTATTTTTTAGAACTTTTTATTAACATATAAACACAGAACACCGCTGCAGCTGAAGCTGCCGGCTCTCGCCTTTTTTCCCCCCGACCTGTCAATCAAATCAGTAGGCATGTCAGCAAATGACCAATCAGCGACCTCAATTTGTCCCGTAGGTAAACGCTCCGCGCTGCAGCTGCTCAAATAACGTCAAGAATTTGGTGCAAAAACGCGAGAACGAACGTTGAGCTGTGCGGGTGACCCGCCTGCGTACAGTACACGCATATGGACACGCGTATGGACGTACGCAGAGCTATGGGGGAGCCTTTAGCAAGGACAAAAACCTCATCATCCTCCCAGCAGACAAAGGAAGGTGCAGAGAGATTTTGAACCAGAAAGACTCATGAGAAAGTTGTCACTCCTTAGTGACATGTCTAAATAAAGGTTGAATGAACATTGCCTCTGATCTGAAAGATAGTTAGAGGAGCATGAAGTGCAGAACCACCAGGCTGAGGAACAGCTTCTACTCTCATTCTGTTAGACTCATGAATCACTAACCAGGAAAAATCACTGTGAAAAAAACCTTTGAAAATCACTGTGATCCACTTGGTTGTTGACCTGCTGACTATCCATGCTGCTGATCTCATGCTGCTGATCTCATGCTGCTGATCTCATGCTGCTGATCTCATGCTGCTGATCTCATGCTGCTGATCTCATGCTGCTGATCTCATGCTGCTGATCTCATGCTGCTGATCTCATGCTGCTGATCTCATGCTGCTGATCTCATGCTGCTGATCTCATGCTGCTGATCTCATGCTGCTGATCTCATGCTGCTGATCTCATGCTGCTGATTATTTCATGTTGCTGTGTTCATTGGTACTCATCTGTTCACACAGACTCATGTTCGTGCTGCTGTTATTTTGGCACGTTGTTGTTGTACCATTAGTGCTTATTGTATTCTTAGTTCATGACTCGGGTCTTACTGTTTTTCTTTACAATTTGTGTTTTTTGTTGGGTGTAACTGAGACGCTGTGTACATAGTTTTGTCCCACCTCATGTATCATGTGTGTATGACAAATAATATCTCTGACTCTAAACCAACCGATGGTGTGATCAGAGAAACCGATTTCTGAGAGCTTATGACACAGGATGTTATGATCCACAGTGTCAAAAGCTTTAGACAGGTCTAAGAAAAGTGCAGCACAATAATCCTTAGCATCCAATGCTTCAACAACATCATTCAGAACCTTCAGAGAAGCAGTTGTTGTGCTGTGTTTTTTCCTGAAACCAGATTGATGGAGAGGTAAGATGTTAAATGAGTCCAGATAGTTTTTGATCTGAGAGTTTATCAGTTTTTCTAGAACCTTGGCTAAAATGCAGAGTTTAGAGATCGGTCGATAGTTGTTCAATGAGGTGGGGTCACCTCCCTTCAGCAAAGGAAGAACAAGACAAAAACAGAGCTTCTTATACCACTATGCAAAAAACTCAGGACAGTGTTAGGTTTACTATTTTATGCTTATGTCTATTATTATATGTTTCAGTGTTTCAATGTTTAGATGTTTACTGTTGCACCGAGGGACTGAGAGAAACGCAATTTCGGTCCTGTGTATGTCCTGCACTGTACATATTGCAGATCTGACAATAAAGTTGACTTTGACTTTGACAAAGGCTGTTTTCCAAACATCTGGAATGGTGTTTTGGCTTATGGACAGATTAAAGATGTGGGTCACAGGGACTGTGATGATATGAGCAGCCAGCCTTAAGAAATAAGGTGGAAGTTCATCTGGACCTGCAGATTTTTTAGGATCAAGATCTTTTAACAGTTTATTTACCTCACTGACTGAGAACGGAGAAAAAGAGAAGGTGTGATTAACAGATGGTTGACTTGTAGGAGGGATTTGATTTGTAGAAGTTTGATTATTAGATGAATGGAGGAACCAAATGTTCTGTGTGTGTTTAGTCCAGATTCAGTCCAGTGAGCATGTCGAGTTCTGGGAGGCTCGCTCTGCTTCAGGACTCTTCCTGACCCCCACCCCTTCTCCCTGACTGCTGATGCAGCTGAACTGCTGCACCTCTGTGTTTCCACAGGAACAAAAGCCTGCAACACAAACAGCTGCTGAATAAAAGTTGTCCTGTTTCCAGAAACAGAACCCCGTTCTCCCATAAATCCCAGCAGCGAGTAGACCTGAGCGGTTTCAGTCTGGAAGCTGCTGAGCGCCATGCCTCTGCCACGACGCCACTCCTCCTTCCTGGGACAGGCCACAGCGGAGCGCCTGGTCCCGGCCTCCAGTGGGCGAATGGGCGCCGCCACACCTCGTGGTGTGTTTGTGGGCTCTGCACCGTCAGCAGACATGGTTTGTGGACTGGGAACACGGGTGTCCCGCAGAGCTCTGGGGATAAGCAGCGTGTTCCTGCAGGGAATGAGGAGCAGTGCTGCCCCCGTTCTGCAGCGGCCAGCGGGGGGCGGAGCTGTGACCGTGGGCCTGAACAGCTGCCTGGTGGAATACCGGGACAAGGTGAGGGCGTTGGAACAGCTGAACCAACAACTGGAGGACCAGATCCGCCTGAGTCTGGACCGCAAGGCATCGTGTGCTGGAGCCTGGGAACCACTGAGGAAGGAGTGGGAGGAGGTCTACAAACAGGTGAGGAGGGGAGGAGGTCTACAGACAGGGGAGGAGGGAAGGATGGAGGAGGTCTACAGACAGGTGAGGAGGGGAGGAGGTCTACAGACAGGTGAGGAGGGGAGGAGGTCTACAGACAGGTGAGGAGGGGAGGAGGTCTACAGACAGGTGAGGAGGGGAGGAGGTCTACAGACAGGTGAGGAGGGGAGGAGGTCTACAGACAGGTGAGGAGGGGAGGAGGTCTACAGACAGGTGAGGAGGGGAGGAGGTCTACAGACAGGTGAGGAGGGGAGGAGGTCTACAGACAGGTGAGGAGGGGAGGAGGTCTACAGACAGGTGAGGAGGGGAGGAGGTCTACAGACAGGTGAGGAGGGGAGGAGGTCTACAGACAGGTGAGGAGGGGAGGAGGTCTACAGACAGGTGAGGAGGGGAGGAGGTCTACAGACAGGTGAGGAGGGGAGGAGGTCTACAGACAGGTGAGGAGGGGAGGAGGTCTACAGACAGGTGAGGAGGGGAGGAGGTCTACAGACAGGTGAGGATGGGAGGAGGTCTACAGACAGGTGAGGAGGGGAGGAGGTCTACAGACAGGTGAGGAGGGGAGGAGGTCTACAGACAGGTGAGGAGGGGAGGAGGTCTACAGACAGGTGAGGAGGGGAGGAGGTCTACAGACAGGTGAGGAGGGGAGGAGGTCTACAGACAGGTGAGGGGAGGAGGTCTACAGACAGGTGAGGAGGGGAGGAGGTCTACAGACAGGTGAGGAGGGGAGGAGGTCTACAGACAGGTGAGGAGGGAGGAGGTCTACAGACAGGTGAGGAGGGGAGGAGGTCTACAGACAGGTGAGGAGGGGAGGAGGTCTACAGACAGGTGAGGAGGGGAGGAGGTCTACAGACAGGTGAGGAGGGGAGGAGGTCTACAGACAGGTGAGGAGGGGAGGAGGTCTACAGACAGGTGAGGAGGGGAGGAGGTCTACAGACAGGTGAGGAGGGGAGGAGGTCTACAGACAGGTGAGGAGGGGAGGAGGTCTACAGACAGGTGAGGAGGGGAGGAGGTCTACAGACAGGTGAGGAGGGGAGGAGGTCTACAGACAGGTGAGGAGGGGAGGAGGTCTACAGACAGGTGAGGAGGGGAGGAGGTCTACAGACAGGTGAGGAGGGGAGGAGGTCTACAGACAGGTGAGGAGGGGAGGAGGTCTACAGACAGGTGAGGAGGGGAGGAGGTCTACAGACAGGTGAGGAGGGGAGGAGGTCTACAGACAGGTGAGGAGGGGAGGAGGTCTACAGACAGGTGAGGAGGGGAGGAGGTCTACAGACAGGTGAGGAGGGGAGGAGGTCTACAGACAGGTGAGGAGGGGAGGAGGTCTACAGACAGGTGAGGAGGGGAGGAGGTCTACAGACAGGTGAGGAGGGGAGGAGGTCTACAGACAGGTGAGGAGGGGAGGAGGTCTACAGACAGGGGAGGAGGTCTACAGACAGGTGAGGAGGGGAGGAGGTCTACAGACAGGTGAGGAGGGGAGGAGGTCTACAGACAGGTGAGGAGGGGAGGAGGTCTACAGACAGGTGAGGAGGGGAGGAGGTCTACAGACAGGTGAGGAGGGGAGGAGGTCTACAGACAGGTGAGGAGGGGAGGAGGTCTACAGACAGGTGAGGAGGGGAGGAGGTCTACAGACAGGTGAGGAGGGGAGGAGGTCTACAGACAGGTGAGGAGGGGAGGAGGTCTACAGACAGGTGAGGAGGGGAGGAGGTCTACAGACAGGTGAGGAGGGGAGGAGGTCTACAGACAGGTGAGGAGGGGAGGAGGTCTACAGACAGGTGAGGAGGGGAGGAGGTCTACAGACAGGTGAGGAGGGGAGGAGGTCTACAGACAGGTGAGGAGGGGAGGAGGTCTACAGACAGGTGAGGAGGGGAGGAGGTCTACAGACAGGTGAGGAGGGGAGGAGGTCTACAGACAGGTGAGGAGGGGAGGAGGTCTACAGACAGGTGAGGAGGGGAGGAGGTCTACAGACAGGTGAGGAGGGGAGGAGGTCTACAGACAGGGGAGGAGGGGAGGAGGTCTACAGACAGGTGAGGAGGGGAGGAGGTCTACAGACAGGTGAGGAGGGGAGGAGGTCTACAGACAGGTGAGGAGGGGGAGGTCTACAGACAGGTGAGGAGGGGAGGAGGTCTACAGACAGGTGAGGAGGGGAGGAGGTCTACAGACAGGGGAGGAGGGGAGGAGGTCTACAGACAGGGGAGGAGGGGAGGAGGTCTACAAACAGGTGAGGAGGGGAGGAGGTCTACAGGTGAGGGAGGAGGGGGGAGGTCTACAGACAGGTGAGGAGGGGAAGAGGTCTACAGACAGGTGAGGAGGGGGAGGTCTACAGACAGGTGAGATAGGGAGGAGGTCTACAGACAGGGGAGGAGGTCTACAGACAGGTGAGGAGGTCTACAGACAGGTGAGGAGGGGAGGAGGTCTACAGACAGGTGAAAAGGGGAGAAGGTCTACAGACAGGTGAGGAGGGGAGGAGGTCTACAGACAGGGGAGGAGGGAAGGATGGGGAGGTCTACAGACAGGTGAGGAGGGAAGGATGGGGAGGTCTACAAACAGGGATAGAGGTCTACAGACAGGGGAGGAGGTCTACAGACAGGTGAGGAGGGGAGGAGGTCTACAGACAGGTGAGGAGGGGAGGAGGTCTACAGACAGGGGAGGAGGGGAGGAGGTCTACAGACAGGTGAGGAGGGGAGGAGGTCTACAGACAGGTGAGGAGGGAAGGATGGGGAGGTCTACAGACA
>JBBPBX010058939.1:0-21936 GCA_038048925.1 Garcialebias charrua | reverse complement strand
ATACAGGTAACCCCCGACCTACGACCCCATCGACCTGCGAACCACGGGACCTACGAACATATCATATTTAATAAAAATATGAATTTAAAAAAAAAAAATTTTTTTTTTTTTGTGTTTAAATGTTCTTAATTTCATGTGTACATCACTTTGTTGCAGCTCTGGTTGTTTTAAAGGCTTTATAAATAATAATTATGATAAAAAAGATCATTTCTGATCATTTTTGAGCAATTTTTGAGCAATATTGGGCAACAGGAAGTAGGTCTTCAGTTTACACGGTCACAAATTAATGTAGAACACCGGACGCTATTTTAGGTTCAGTCACTGGGGTCTCCGGTCACAAATTAATGTAGAACACCGGACGCTATTTTAGGTTCAGTCACTGGGGTCTCCGGTCACAAATTAATGTAGAACACCGGACGCCATCTTAGGTTAGCTGCCGAGAGCCGGACGAAGACTGGTGACCAGGATGGCTTCATATGGATTAATTACTAGCTGGAAACGTCTCTGTGAACTTTGTGGATGTCTCAAGCAGCAGCGGATTTATCGCCGATCGTGCCAGGCCGCCGTGCGAACACCTCCGGCCGGCCTGGCTACACCTCCGGCCTGGCTAGCTCCAGAAGCTAACACGGGAGCTAACACGGTAGCCGGCCGAAGACTGGTGACCAGGATGGCTTCATATGGATTAATTACGAGCTGGAAACGTCTCTGTGAACTTTGTGGATGTCTAAGGCAGCAGCAGAAGCTGCAGATTGATCGCGCCGCCGCTCCAACACCAGCTCATGGCTTGGCTAGCAGAAGCTAGCCAGCTAGCTAACACAGGTCTGGAGCGGCTGCGGTGGTTCACTGGCCGGCCGGCGGGGCTGCTAGGCCCGACAACAATCAACGCATGGCAACCTAAGATGTCGGCTTTGACCATCTCAAAGTAAGAAAATATATTTTTATTTATTCTGTAAATGTGAATAGCAATGTTTAACATTACAGTACACTACTGTACATGATTAAATGTGCGCACGCTCCGTTAGCATGATAAATAAGGGTTGAATGAATGAATGAATGAATAATTTTTTTTTTAAATATAATTTTCACCCCCTACCTACGAACGGATCGAGCTGCGAACGGTTCTTAGGTCCCAAACTCGTTCGTAGGTCGGGGGTTCCCTGTATATATATATATATATATATATATATATATATATATATATATATATATACATATATATATACATATATATACATATATATACATATATACATATATATATATACATATATATATATATATATACATATATATATATATACATTCATTCATTCAACCTTTATTTAGTCAGGTAAATCTTTTGAACCTCATGGGCTCATTTACGAAAGCGACCTGCTAAAACTAAAGAACAATGAACAGCAGTGGTAGAATTTCCTTAAACAATAAACAATAAACAAACAAACAATAAACAATAGAAAACAAAAGAGAGAAAAAAACAAAAGAAAGTTTTTTTTTTTTTTTTTAACAAAGTATCAAAAAACTAGCAAAACATTATAAGGTAGACGTATAAAATCAAAGACAGGAACAAATCTGCATTGGTTTTTGCCAGGATTCCAACAGATTCTGAAAACCATTTAGAGAAGTCAAGGTCGAGAGCTTCAGATCTTTTTGTAAGATATTCCATGAAGCAGGAGCGGAGTAGGAGAAGGCCCTTTTTCCAAGTTCAGTCCTCACTGACGGAACACTGCGGAAACACTGACGGAACATATATATATATATACAGTATATATATATAAACGCGCATAGCATACATATATAGGTGCGTGTGTTTATTTGCCAGTTATGAATGAAAATATTAGTATCATTTAATCACTGACTACATAAAATCATAACACTAAAAGCTGTCTCTTAAATCATACCTGGTGTTCTCGATCCTCTGGAGGATACAGAGTCTTTTTTCAGGTGGTTTCTCGTAGCCCAGCCACAAAGAAGGATGCAGGTTTTTGTTTTCGGAGCATGTTCAACACACACTAGTTGCAGCAACAAATTCAGCTTCGTCTGATTATTCGTACAGCCATGAACAACGCAACAGGTACTCGAGCTCCGCAAGGACATCTTCGTGACAATATTAGCTCGAAATAACAGAAAACAGAACTTTAACAGAACTTCAATGACGCGTACAGATTAGCAAGTAAACAACGAGGAGCCAATGCAGAACTTCTACTTCCGGGGTCAAACGGAAGAAAGTCCCATAATCGCTTCTACAGTGACACCCTCAGGAATAAGGTGGATAGGAGTAGAGATTCCTCTCTGGCCATGGACACTGAGCCCCTAGTCCCGAGGTCATACCACCCCCTACCAGCGGCCCGACTGAGCCAGGGCACCCAGGCCCCGGCAGGCAATCACCAGGGCGGGCCGGCACACACCCGCCCACCCAGCCCAGATCCCAAGAGCCACCAACGCACCGGCGGCAGTGGGGCCCGTCACTGGAGGGGGATGCGACAGGGGGATGTAGACCCCACATTCAATTCTTCTTCTTCTTCTTTCAGCTTTTCCCTTTTCAGGGGTCGCCACAGCGAGTCATCCTCCTCCACCTCACTCTGTCCTCTGCATCCTCTGTCCTCACTCCAACTACCTCCATGTCCTCTCTAACTGCATCCATATATCTCCTCTTTGGCCTTCCTCTGTGTCTTTTTCCTGGCAGCTGCATTTCTAACATCCTTCTACCAATATACCCACTGTCCCTCCTCTGGACATGTCCAAACCATCTCAGTCTGGCCTCCCTAACTTTATCTCCCAGTTGTTTAACATGTGCTGTACCTCTGATGATCTCATTCCTGATCTTATCCATCCTTGTCACTCCTAAGGAGAACCTCAGCATCTTCATTTCTGCTACTTCCAGTTCTTTCTCCTGTCTTTTTGTCAATGACACTGTCTCCAGACCATACAACATAGCTGGTCTCACCACTGTCTTGTAAACTTTTCCTTTGACCTTTGCTGACACCTTTTTGTCACAAATCACTCCTGAAACTTTTCTCCATCCGCTCCATCCTGCCTGGACTCTCTTCTTCACCTCTTTACCACATTCCCCATTTTCCTGGACAGTGGACCCCAAGTACTTGAAGTCCTGCACCTTTGTGACCTCTGACCCTTGTAGCCTCACTGTTCCACTGGCCTCCCTCTCATTCACACACATGTACTCTGTCTTACTACGGCTGACTTTCATTCCTCTTCTTTCAAGTGCATACCTCCACCTCTCCAAGTTCTCTTCCACTTGTTCCCTGTTCTCACCACATATCACAATGTCATCTGCAAACATCATAGTCCATGGGGATTCCTGCCTGACCTCATCTGTTAGTCGGTCCATCACCAGAGCAAACAAGAAGGGGCTCAGAGCCGATCCTTGATGCAATCCCACCTCCACATTGAAGCTATCTGTCACTCCTACAGCACATCTCACCACTGTCCTGCTGTCCTCATACATGTCCTGTACCAGTCTAACATACTTTTCTGCCACTCCAGATTTCCTCATGCAATACCACACCTCCTCTCTTGGCACCCTGTCATATGCTTTTTCTAAATCCACAAACACACAATGGAGTTCTTTCTGACCCTCTCTGTACTTCTCTATCAACATCCTCAAAGCAAAGATGGCATCTGTGGTGCTCTTTCTTGGCATGAAACCATACTGCTGCTCACAGATAGTCACCTCTTGTCTAAGCCTTGCTTCCACAACTCTCTCCCAGATCTTCATTGTGTGGCTCATCAACTTAATTCCCCTGTAGTTGCTACAACTCTGTACATCACCCTTGTTCTTAAAAATGGGAACCAGCACACTTCTTCTCCATTCTTCAGGCATTTTCTCACCCTCAAATATTCCATTAAATATTTGAGTCAAAAACCTCACTGCCATCTCTCCAAGACATTTCCAAACCTCCACTGGTATGTCATCAGGTCCTACTGCCTTCCCCTTCTTCATTCTTTTCAGAGCTTTCCGGACTTCACCCTCACTAATCTTTCCCACTTCCTGGTCCACAGTTTCTAGTACCTCCACTCTTCTTTCTCTTTCATTCTCTTCATTCATTAGCTCCTCAAAGTAATCCTTCCATCTTCCTATCACACTCTCCTCACTTGTTAGAACATTCCCATTCCCATCTTTAACCTTCCTAGCGGGTCGAGATCCCGCACGCACTTATGATGTTAACGGGTCAGTTGTGACCCGTCTTAAATCAGCCAAAAAATGCCCTCAAAAGAGTGTTTTTTTAAGAAGTATTAGAACACATCTCTAAAATAACATATGTATGACAAAGTTAGTGAGGTCACAGTGTGTTTATGATTTCAGTTTTGACACTGATTATTGGTTGATAGTCTTATACCATAACTGGGTCACAAATGACCCCAGCGCGGCAAGTGTGTGTTGTTTAATAAAAAATAAAAAATAAATTTAAATAAAAAAAACATTTTTTTTTAAATTTAAATAAAGGTTCCAGACAATGTGTTTATGATTTCAGTTTTGACACTGATTATTGGTTGATAGTCTTATACCATAACTGGGTCACAAATGACCCCAGCGTGGCAAGTGCGTGTTGTTTTATAAAAAATAGAAATTTAATTTTTTTTTTTTTAATTTAAATAAAGGTTCCAGACAAAGTCAAAAAGCCTTGATGCAAAAAAAAATATTTAAAAGACAGTATCATGATTTAAAATTTAAAACGGGTCGCTACGGACCCTAACACCGTAGGAAGGTTAATAAGCCTAACCTGCTGCACATCCTTTCCAGCCTGATCCCTCTGTCTTGCCAATTGGTACAAGTCCTTCTCGCCCTCTTTAGTGTCCAGTCTCCCATACAACTCATTGTACACCCTCTGCTTTGCCTTAGCTACTTCCCTCTTTGCTCTATGTCCCATCTCCAGTGCCCCCTCCCTCTCGGTTTTCAAATCCCGGTTAAAAACTCACTACTACTCCATCGCTTTCAATGCCAGCTGATCTGTATTGGATCGTTTGATTTATGATCTGTAATGTTTTTTTTTATTTTTTATGTTTTTTTTATTTTTTTATGTTTTTCGTGTTGTACTTCATTGTCTGTGTTGCCTGTTGCGTGTTTGTTTGTCCAGCACTTTGGTGTGGACTTGTTCCTGTTTAAAGTGCTTTATAAATAAAATGGTATGGTATGGTATCTCCTTATATTCCTATGGGCAGCACGGTGGCGCAACTGGTAGAGCTGCTTCCTCTCAGCGAGAAGGTCCAAGGTTCAAATCCCGGTCCGGGGGCCTTTCTGGGTGTAGTTTGCATGTTCTCTCCGTGCATGCGTGTGTTTTCTCCGGGTGCTCCGGTTTCCTTCCACAGTCCAAAAACATGCATGTTAGGTTGATTGGTAACTCTAAAATTGACCCTGGGTGTGAGTGAAACAGGTCGAGGTCCCTCTTGTAAATGAGTCCCCGTGGCTCAATGAGGATAGCCTGTATAAATAAAGGTTGAATGAAAATTCCTGTCTCCTCTCTTCAGTCCTCTCACTGTCATATTTCTTCTTGGCTAATCTCTTTCTTTGAATGGCGTCCTGCACTTCACTATTCCACCACCAGGTTTCCTTATCATCCATTCTCTGTCCAGATGACACACCAAGTACCTTCCTACCTGTCTCTCTAATTACTGTTGCTGTAGTAGCCCAGTCACTTGGAAGCTCTTTCTTACCATCCAGAGCCTTTAACAGCTCATCTCTGAATTTCTCACAACATTCTTCCTTCTTTAGACCCCACATTAAATGAGGGGCCCTAATTGACCCAAGAGAGGGGACGACCAAAAACCCAACCTGAGACAAACAAGCACACACAGACAGCCCAAAAGAGCCTCTGTCAGGCTGACCATGTGCCCCACCCACCTGACATCGACCACAAGCCTGCCCCAGGCCAGGGGCCAGAGCAGAAGGGAGCTGCAGCCAAGGAAGGCCGGCCCATCATACCAAGAGCCCTGCACCACAGAAGCCCCGGCACACCACACATGCACCCCACACACATACACACACACACATGGCAACACCACCACAAATGTCACACAGGCCGACCAGTCAGTGCCCGGTCAAAGTGAAGTCACGCCCCCAGCCACCGCCCTTACACCGCCAATGACCACACATACACTACCACAGCTGACCCCTTCCAAAAGCCGGCATCCACCCCAGCCACAGGGCTGGTCATCGCAACCAGGAATCTTGATAAAAAAAAATCTGAACAACCCAAGGAGAACCGGAGCACCGGCCCCACCCCCAACCGCCCCCCAAGGCCCAAAGCCCATCCACAGCCCAGACCCCAACCAGTAAGCCTACCCCCACTCCTTGCCCCTGACCCCAAATGTCAAATGGAGAACGGGGGTGTAAGGGGAAAATCAACGGGAAGACCCCACTCCTTCCTCCTCCCATTCAAATAAAGTGTTGATACATGTTGTTATAAAGTGCGTTTAAAATGGGGGGAATGAGGTGGCGACCGGCACAAACCCACCCCCTCCCCAGAGAGCAGGCAGTACCCATTCACCCCCCCAACCCTTGCCCAGAACCCTAAATGTCTACATAGTACAAATGAGAGTGGGCACATGTCCCGGAGATGAGAATGATAAAACATCCCATCCCCTACATGCCACCATGTACTCACTCCAGACCCTATACTATATGCTTGTGTTGTGAGAATGGTATAAGTAAGTGTCTAGGTTGTATAATAAAATTGGGACCCAGGATTCCACGAACCATGGAGATGGAGGATTCTCCCCGCAGCTCAGTAGTGCACCTGAACCCCAAGACCCTGTCTGAGTGGTGGTGTGATAGAGTGGGCGGAGGAAGATGTTGGTATGGGGAGGAAGAACTGAGGTGGCAATGCCCCTCCCAGGGGGCCAGCTCCCTTACTGACCCCAATATGCACCCTCATTCTCTGAGATCTACCAGGGAGGGAGGCTATAATACAGACACCTAGGAGCAGGTGGCTGCCGCACCATCAGGGACCAAAGCCACGGACCGGCACACAGCCCTGGGAACTGACCAGAAGAAGGGCCAGCAATCCAAACCCACCCCAAACCATCCAGACCCCCCAACCTGATCCCCAGTCCAACACCCAGCCCCCCAACCAAGGAAGCCACCAAACTCCCACAAAGACAATCAGCCAGGAGTGCCCGAACAGCCACAGATAGTGAACCACGGAGACAGAGAGCGCAACCCCACCCCCACAAAGGAACCGACCAGTCCACCCACAGCAACACCCACAACAAGAGTACCCCACGCAAGGGAGGGCACATATCCAACGAGCCCAGACACCCCCGGGCCAACAGCACAGAGCCACCCATGTGAGAGCCCCCAATACACACCTCCCCAGCCACAGCCCCCCACAGCCCAGGCCCCAGCCAAGCACCAGACCGCGGCCACAGCCAGGCAAGAAGACACCCAGGCTGGGTCCAACCATCCCCTCCCATGGCTCCCCCCACCAACAGTCTCACCCCCCACGGCAGAGGTCCCAAAGCCCTCAAATGCATCAAGGGCCCCCAGGATAGGGCCGGGGACCGGCGCATGCACTGGCCCAAGACCCTGATAACATACCCACCAAGACCCGAGATCCCCGGGCCAAGCCGGGATCCCAGCCAGGGAGCAACATTTCCCCAGAACCAACGACCGTGCCAGGCCACCAAGCCACTAACCTATGTCCACTGGTACAGACCACCTAGCACTAGGACTACCAAACATATGTACTTGTAAATATTTTACATATAGCTCCCATGGGAGACTGTAAAATGACAGATTGAATTAGCATTATCACGTCCATTGGTATGTATATGAGGCCATTTACATCACAGACTACAGAATCAGTTGCTATGGCAGATGAAGTTGCTAGGGGAGACTGCAAGTCCTGTCACCTGTCACCTATTCCACGGTCAAGGCGGGATTGCATTGGTCACTTTTATCTGAAGGGGGATTGTACAGGTGATCCCCAACTTACGAACAAGTTCCATTTCTACGCCGGTTCGTATAGCTGAAACGCCGTAAGTTGAAGCCGCCGCAAGTCAAGAACTACCTGTGTTGGCCACTTTTATCTGAAGGTGGCGGGATTGTACAGGTGGTCCCCGACTTGCGAGATTGAATTAGCATTATCACGTCCATTGGTATGTATATGAGGCCATTTACATCACAGACTACAGAATCAGTTGCTATGGCAGATGAAGTTGCTAGGGGAGACTGCAAGTCCTGTCACCTGTCACCTATTCCACGGTCAAGGCGGGATTGCATTGGTCACTTTTATCTGAAGGGGGGATTGTACAGGTGATCCCCAACTTACGAACGAGTTCCATTTCTACGCCGGTTCGTATAGCTGAAACGCCGTAAGTTGAAGCCGCCGCAAGTCGAGAACTACCTGTGTTGGCCACTTTTATCTGAAGGCGGCGGGATTGTACAGGTGGTCCCCGACTTACGAGGACATCGACTTACAGGCCTTCGGCCTGGAAACCCTGCTATGGACCGTGTCGGTTCATAAGTTTCTCCGCGGAGACACATGCGCTTTAGGTGAACGGCGGTTTTGTCAGGAAGGCATCTTTGTCCTTCCTGGACGAAGGACAAATGGTAAATGGAGCTTATTTATATAGCGCTTTCCAGCCCCCTATGAGGGGCCCCAAAGCGCTTTACAATACCAACCATCCAACCATTCATACACACATTCATACACCGGTAGCGGCAGACTGCCATGCAAGGCGCCATCCAGTCCTACCGGGAGAAACTCGGGGTTAAGTGTCTTGCCCAGGGACACAACGACACATGGTGTGGGGAAACGGGATTCGAACCTCCAACCTTCCGATCGGTGGACGAGTGCCATTACCACTATGCCACGGCTGCCTATCTGCCTATCTGCAAGCTACATGCTGAGTGAAATAAAATTGAATAAAGTTGTTTCACTCCAGTTTTCATGTAAACATTCATACTTTTGAGTGTGGAAAAATGATTGTGTTATACAACAAATACAGAGCTTTATCATTCAATGGGTCTCTGACTTTGTACAGTACTGTAATAGATTTAGTATTTTTATTCTTACAGAATTTGTGTTCTCTCCATATCAGTTTGTTCATTCATTCATTCAACCTTTATTTATACAGGCTGGACTCGTTGAGCCACGGGGACTCATTTACAAGAGGGACCTGTCTCACTCACACCTAGGGTCAATTTAGAGTTAACAATCAGCCTAACATGCATGTTTTTGGACTGTGGGAGGAAACCGGAGCACCCGGAGAAAACCCACGCATGCACGGAGAGAACATGCAAACTCCACCCAGAAAGGCCCCCGGACCAGGATTTGAACCGGGGACCTGCTCGCTTAGAGGCAGCAGCTCTAGTTTGTCATCAATGATAACACCCAAAAAGTTCACCTCACTCACTCTAAAAATCTCAACACCCTCAATTTTGAATGGAACATCAACAGTTTTCTTTTAATTACTGAGTATCATGTAATTAGTTTTATCCAGATTTAATGATAATTTGTTGAGTTTAAACCAAGTTTGTATTTTGACGAATTCTGTCTTCATCAACATCTCCAAAAGTTTGCTCTGTGTTGTAAAAAGCTGCACTTTCAACCTGCAGAAGGAATGCTGTTGTTGGAATATGGGGGATATGTTTTGTTTGTGCTACTAGGGGCATGTTTTGAGCACACAAAAGACTCCAGCCCCAGGGGGCCACACACACCTAATGGAATGCAAATTCCTCAATCTGTAATTTGACAGACTCTGGTAAGGGTAGTACTCATCTGAATATTCTGGAAGTCCCAGAGAAGGGTCATTCAACATTTCTACCTTTGGAACCCAGAGACGGGTTGAGTGACCCGAAGGATTTTAGCTAACATCCTATAATGAGATGTTAATAGGCGCTTTTGTTTTGTAAATAAGGCCATTACTGGCGCACCACCGGAGGGGGCACACTAATTTGACTAAGGCTACGCTTTTTTTGCGCAAGTGAACTTGGCTTCTAAATCCCCCGGTCCCTTTCAGTGGGCTACATATGTTGGTCCGTCACTTGACCTCAGGTCATGTGACCTATGTCGGTCCGTCAGTTTACCTCAGGTCATGTGACCTGTGTCGGTCCGTCAGTTGACTTCATGTCGTGTGACCTGTGTTGTTTTGTCAGTTGACCTCAGGTCATGTGACCTGTGTTGGTCCGTCAGTTGACCTCAGGTCATGTGACCTGTGTCGGTCCGTCAGTTGACCTCAGGTCATGTGACCTGTGTCGGTCCGTCAGTTGACTTCATGTCATGTGACCTGTGTCGTTGTGTCAGTTGACCTCAGGTCATGTGACCTGTGTTGGTACGTCAGTTGACCTCATGCCGTGTGACCTATGTCGGTCCATCAGTTGACTTCATGTCATGTGACCTGTGTCGTTGTGTCATTTGACCTCAGGTCATGTGACCTGTGTTGGTACGTCAGTTAACCTCATGCCGTGTGACCTGTGTCGGTCCGTAAGTTGACCTCAGGTCATGTGACCTATGTCAGTCCATCAGTTGACCTCAGGTCATGTGACCTGTGTCGTTTTGTCAGTTGACCTCAGGTCATGTGACCTATGTCAGTCCATCAGTTGACCTCATGCCGTGTGACCTGTGTCGGTCCATCAGTTGACCTCAGGTCATGTGACCTATGTCAGTCCATCAGTTGACCTCAGGTCATGTGACCTGTGTCGGTCCAACAGTTGACTTCATGTTGTGTGACCTGTGTCGTTTTGTCAGTTGACCTCAGGTCATGTGACCTGTGTCGGTCCCTCAGTTGACCTCATGTTGTGTGACCTGTGTTGGTCCGTCAGTTGACCTCATGCCGTGTGACCTGTGTCAGTCTGTCACTTGACCTTAGGTCATGTGACCTGTGTCGGTCATTCAGTTGACCTCAGGTCATGTGACCTATGTCGGTCCGTCAGTTGACCTTAGGTCATGTGACCTGTGTCGGTACATCAGTTGACCTCATGCCGTGTGACCTAAGTCGGTCCGTCAGTTGACCTCATGTCGAGTGACCAGTGTCGGTCCATCAGTTGACTTCATGTCGTGTGACCTATGTCGGTCCGTCAGTTGACCTCAGGTCATGTGACCTGTGTCGGTCAGTCAGTTGACCTCAGGTCATGTGACCTGTGTCGGTCCGTCAGTTGACCTCAGGTCATGTGACCTGTGTCGGTCCGTCAGTTGACCTCATGTCGTGTGACCTGTGTCGGTCCGTCAGTTGACCTCAGGTCATGTGACCTGTGTCGGTCCGTCAGTTGACTTCATGTCATGTGACCTGTGTCGTTGTGTCAGTTGACCTCAGGTCATGTGACCTGTGTCGGTCAGTCAGTTGACCTCAGGTCATGTGACCTGTGTCGGTCCGTCAGTTGACCTCAGGTCATGTGACCTGTGTTGGTCCGTCAGTTGACCTCATGTCGTGTGACTTGTGTCGGTCCGTCAGTTGACCTTAGGTCATGTGACCTGTGTCGGTCCATCAGTTGAACTCATGTCGAGTGACCAGTGTCGTTCCATCAGTTGACTTCATGTTGTGTGACCTATGTCGGTCCGTCAGTTGACCTCAGGTCAAGTGACCCGTGTTGGTCCGTCAGTTGACCTCATGTCGTGTGACCAGTGTCGGTCCGTCAGTTGACTTCATGTCATGTGACTTGTGTCGTTTTGTCAGTTGACCTCAGGTCATGTGACCTGTGTTGGTCCGTCACTTGACCTCAGGTCATGTGACCTGTGTCGGTCCGTCACTTGATCTCATGTCATGTGACCTGTGTCGGTCTGTCAGTTGACTTCATGTCGTGTGACCTGTGTTGGTCTGTCACTTGACCTCAGGTCATGTGACCTGTGTTGGTCCGTCACTTGACCTCAGGTCATGTGACCTTTGTCGGTCCGTCAGTTGACCTCATGTCATGTGACCTGTGTCGGTCCGTCAGTTGACCTCATGTCGTGTGACCTATGTCGGTCCGTCAGTTGACTTCATGTCATGTGACCTGTGTCTGTCCGTCAGGTGACGGACAACAATAGGTCAAGCATGTTTTAGAACACAGCAATGGGCCACCTGCATGTGCCGGCACGCACCGTATATACATGCGCCAAGGACAAGGAGAGAGACAGTACTTGTAAGCAAAATAATTTATTTGACAGAACATCAAAGTTACAGGATAGTCAGCACAGCAGAATAAGACAATTTTATGCATAAAATTGTTCTGGAGCAGACAAAGCTTTCCGTTCAGTGGATGTCCCAAAATGTTCAACTGTGAGATAACTTCAGGGTCTGTTATGTGTGAATTCAGGTCAGGGCCTCTCTTCTGACTAAGGGGGGAAGTGCAAGCAGAGTCTTACTTACCTGGTGGAAACATTGGAATGCAGTTTGTGCAGTCTGGTGTGGTGGGGGTGTCTGAATTGTGTGCACGCATATTTATAACAAAAGGCATTTAATGGCCCACTAATGTGGACCCACTAATGGTTTGTTTGGACTAAGGGTCTTTTGACCCTCTTTCAGGACTTCTGGAGGGAGGTCGAAAGGAGGCTGGTTTCTTCATGGAGGCTCGTTGGGGTAAGTTTAAAAAGTCCAAAAAAAGACCTACCATCGTTGCGTCATCACATAGCAGAGTCTCTCCTGATTGGCTGCTCGACGCGTCGGCTGCTTCGGACGCATCGCGAGCACAGAAAAGAACTGCCGCGCGTTGTAGCGCCGCTTGAAATGCTCAAAACACGCCGCTTCACGATTCGCCGCGCCTCACCTCATCTCAACATAGACTTTCAATGTAAACTGGCCGCTTCCATTGCCCGAAACGCGTTTGGTGGATACCCGACATTAAGGTTTGTCACATAGAATATTAATGGAGCCGGTAGCCAACATAAAAATATGGAATCTTTAACCAGATTAAAAGATCAAAGGCAGATGTTGTATTACTCCAAGAAATTAATAAATTACCCTCAAATGTGGATGAGCAAAAATCTCCTGTTTCCTGATATATTCTCAGCATGCTATAACTCGAGACAAAGAGGAGTAGCAATATTAATACATAACAATTTTAACTTCACAGTATTAGACACAGTTATAGACCCGCACGGTAGATATATAATATTAAAATTATCCATACTCAACCAAAAATATTGTATTGTTAGTATATATGGGCCAAATGTGGCCACCGCCGCTTTTTTCATGATATCTTTTCTATTCTATCAAATCACATGGATTGCTCAGTGGTACTGGAAGGTGATCTTAACTTTGGTCTGGATGACAAAATAGACAGGCTGAGTGTGGTAGGAGCTCAACACGGTTGGCATTCCATAAATATAGTTAAACAGTACATGAGTGATCATGGACTCTGCGATACATGGCATTATCTTCACCCTAATAGCAAATAATATTCTTTCTTTTCACATGTGCATCACTCTTATTCTTGTCTTGATTATTTCATAGTAAGCAAGTCATTTCTGACCAACATTTCAGACACTAAGATACATCCTATTGCTGTCAGCAATCATGCACCAGTTACTTTAAATTTAGCTAATAAGAAAGAAATCCCAAAAAATATAAACTGGAGATTAAATACCTCACTGCTAAAGGATGAAGAATTTATACAATATTTAAAAAAATAATGGGCATCGTATTTAGAGTTCAATGACTTGTAGTCACCACATCCTGTGCAGCTACGTCAGACATCATTTTCTCTTTATTGTTTTGTGACAATCAAAATTCAAAAAGAAAAACATTTTTTTGTTTGTTTGTATGTTATTTTAAAATTTTCTTTATTTAAAATAAACAAGTGTTTAATTTTGCACAGAATAAATTCAAAAGATGTTATTTTAAATAAAATGCAGATGGGAGCACTTTCTGTGGAAAATAATTTCTGTTCTCTTTCTTTTACCAGCAGGTTGCAGATGGGAGCACTTATTGTCTCACAGTGACTGTAATTACTCTTTCTGATCGCTATAGAGGTGCTGTTGACTTCCCTGTTAGCTTTTAGCTGTAGCTTCGAACTAAACTCGGTTAAACGTCAACTTTGGAAGGAGTGTTTCAGTCTGGCGTGTTAATAGTACAAAACCGGATTCGTTTATGAAACAAATGCTGTGGTTAAAAATGTTTCGAATAAGTTCTGTGAAATTTTTAGATTTCAATGCACCAGACTTTTTCCTTTTTTCTATCTGGTGACGTCACTACGTTAACATGATGTTCAGACGCTACGTTCACGGACGTGGTGTTCACTCGGATTTTACGTTCTGTCCGACTTTCTAATCGCTCCAAACACTTTGAAATATCTCAAAACACCGCTTTTAAACATTTTTTTGCGATAGATCATGCATAGAAACAACACAAACCAGACAAACTGTCAGAATTGTCCAAACACAAAATGAAACCTGATGACCAGCAGCGAATCAGAGCTCATGATCCTGAATATGAAGTATCAACGGACCAATTACAGTGCGTTATGTTGGACACGTAGCCTTAGCCATGGAAATGATAACATTAGCTCTACACCAATTCTCGGACTCTTCTCACTCAATAAAACGCTTAAAACATTGCAGAAAAATTCTGTAACATACCAATTCACATTCAGACAAGCACCTGAGATTCTCTCAGGAAGGACAGCACTGAACTGTTGAAAACAACAGACTTTTTTCGGACCCGAACCCAGGTTCGATCCAAATCACTGAATCAGACGGTTCCACGGAACCTCGCAGTTAACATCCGTTATACACAGAAATGCGCACCTTCGTCCTACTTTAAAATGTGAAAACAGCACACAACAGCAATCTGCAGATGTAATAAAATAGGAAAGGCTTTCAAAGATGAAACAGAGTTTATCCACGGTGAACACAATTGCACTCATTTATGACACGTCAACAACGTCTCAAACAGAGTGACAAAATATTCATCAACAGCACCTTTCAACAGACGTTTAAAATAGAATAACGATAAATTTCAACGTTGAATGACACAGAGAATGCAGATTGCAACTTCCGGACACTCTCAGTCAGAAACTATCTTTCAGAGTCTAAAACTTGGATAAAACTTATGCCAACATTACACAACAATAGACTACAAATATCAATTAAATCCTTTGTAGAGACCTGTACAAAGGCCACCATATGTAGAATATATTGCTTGTCAGTTTTGCTGATGGTACAATATTCTAAATGAAAGGTTTGAGTAGATCTTATCTGACACAAACTTATCATCAATTTATTAAAAACAAGTTCTCTCTTTTTCAGGATTTTAACCAATAAATTATGACCAGACGAAATGTAATTCACAAGAAACGTTAAACTTAAGTTGGAACAACAGGACTGGACCATTTATTTAACATAATCATAAATTACATCAACACTCATATAAGGATTGGCTCTGATTAAACTTCATATAACTTAACTGTAGACAGATTATAACTTAGGACAACAGAACAGAAAAAGGGTGACATATTTACTTATTCTGCAGGCAGGTTTGACTTAGTTGCTGGCAAAGGTTTAAGGAGAAAGTTTAAGTTGAGGAGGAAGAGAGGAGGAAGGAAGTTTTTATGACTTAGGGAAGGAATGAAATTCAACCAGAATGACACTTTCATGCGACTCTTCGGCTAAACCACAGGTACACTGGTAACGTTGACGACTTTTTACCTGGCCAGACGGTCAGTCAAGAACGGAACTTCCTTGATGTCCGAGCGAGAGGCAGCAGCCTAGAGGTTACCTTTCAGCATCTCCTGCGTCCGCTCTGAATGGCAGAAAAGCGGCAGGTCCTGGTTGGTTTTTCAGAATAAAAGTGTTCTTAGATAGGAACACTTTTTGGAATGAAGCTTATTGCTCTGAAACGGACTCATAGCCAGCAGTGCTATGAACCCCAACTGAATGACATGTCATTAGCTTTTAGACAGATGTCAAAACAGTTCTTAGACGAAGACTCACATACTAGTCTCGTCCGCAGACTCAAGGAAAAACAGGAAGTCAGAGCTCTTTTAAGGCTAACTTGACCTAGAAAGACGTAGCTCTTTCTGATTGGTCTGTGTGAGCCAGGAGCCACTGAGAGCAACAGAGTGGAGGCATAAGTTGGATTAAAATGTCAGAAAAGATAAGAAGTTTAGTATTAAGACGCCAGTATACTTGATAAAAGCTGATTAAAACTGTCTTAACTTCATTAACAACACTGGGCAAAAGCAAACAATGCCCCAGGGACCCATCCCTGCCTGATGCCCTCAATAAGTTTTATGCACGTTTTGAAGATCCAAACAGACCAGCTAGCACCAGACTCACCTCATCACCAGACGAGGAGCACCTCAAAGTGACCGCAGCAGAAGTGAGAGGTAGTCTCAGAAGGATCAACCCTCATAAAGCTACGGGTCCAGACAACATCCCAGGGAAAGTTCTGAAGGAATGTGCGGACCAGCTCTGTGAGGTGCTGGCTGACGTCTTCAACACCTCACTTTCACTGGAGTCAGTTCCCACCTGCCTGAAGACTGCCACCATCATCCCAGTCCCAAAAAGCTCCACAGTGACTGGTCTGAATGACTATAGACCGGTGGCTCTCACCCCGATAGTCGCTAAATGTTTTGAGAAACTGGTCATGTCCCACATCAAGACAACCGTCAACATCAGCGAGGACCCTCATCAATATGCATACCGCGAGAACCGATCAACAGAGGACGCCATCTCCTCTGTGGTCCACACTGCTCTCACCCACCTGGATCAGAAGGACTCATACGTGCGTCTGCTCTTTGTGGACTTCACATCTGCTTTCAACACCATGATCCCCCAAACTCTGATAGACAAACTATCCACACTTGGACTAAGCCCCTCCATCTGTAACTGGGTACTAGACTTCTTAACAAACAGACCACAGTCCGTGAAGATCCACAACTTCTCCTCCTCCACCATCACCCTCAGCACTGGCTCTCCTCAAGGATGTGTGCTGAGCCCTCTTCTGTTCACTCTGCTCACATATGATTGTACAGCCACACATCCAGGCTGTCATATTGTTAAGTTTGCAGATGATACAGCTGTGGTGGGATGCATCACAGATAATGATGAATCCAGCTACAGACAGGAGGTGGAACATCTGGAGAGCTGGTGCAAAGAGAACAACCTTCACATGAATGTGAAGAAGACGAAGGAGATGATTGTGGACTTCAGAAGGAACAAACACACCCACACCCCACTGTATATAGGTGGATCTGCGGTGGAGGTGGTCTCCAGCTACAAGTACCTGGGTGTACACTTGAATGATAACCTCAGCTGGAGCAATAACACCACCAGCCTGATCAAGAAAGGACATCAAAGACTCTACTTCCTCAGACGGCTGAGACGAGCTGGTCTGAGAAGCTCAGTCCTCACCTCGTTCTACAGGTGTGCAGTGGAGAGCGTCCTGTGCTCCAGCATCAACGTGTGGCATGGAGGCTGCACAGTTGCAGAGAGGAAAGCTCTACAGAGAGTGGTGAAGGCTGCACAGAAGTCTGTGGGAGTCAGTCTCCCCACCATCACAGACATTTACACCTCCAGATGCAGAAAAAGAGCCACCTGCATCATGAAAGACCTCACTCACCCAGCACACTCACTCTTTGCACCACTCCCCTCGGGACGGAGGTTGAGGAGCATCAAATGTAGAACCACTAGACTGAGGAACAGCTTCTACCCTGAGGCTGTCAGACTCATGAATAAATAAATAATAAGAATAAACACTGCAAAATGTCACATCATGCTGATACTGATCTGTTTCTTGTTGCTGCGTTCATCTGTGACCATCTGCTCATAATGACTCATGTTCGTGCTGCTGTTTATAATGATGTTTTTCTACTACATTAGGGCTTAGTGTATTACTAGCTGATGTCTCTCTTAGTTAATCCTAGATGTTATTATTGTTTTTCTCTTGCATTTGTTGTTGGATGTAACTGGGACCCTGTGTACATAATCTCGTTTTCAACACATGTACTACATGCGGTGCAAATGACAATAAATTCTCTCTGACTCTGACTCTCTGACTCTGTTGATCTGTTGGTTTGATTACGACAAACGTCATTACAGCATCACATATGAAACCTACTATGATAATAGCAAAAACAAATATCATTAATCTTGATTATTTAAGGACAAAAACAAAATGTCTCTTGTTGTCCTGTTTTCAAACTAAATGAAAAAGATAAAGTGTTCCTTTTATCTTCACATGCAAGTTCGAGAGAAGAAATCCTTCATGCACAACATTTTGAGGAAATGTCCACTTTGAATTAAATATTATTATTATTAAAGTTTTATTCATTTTACACATTTAAGAAAAACAACATAAAAGATAATGGAAAAAACCCATCCATCCATCCATCCATCCATCCATTTTCTTCCGCTTATCCGGGGTCGGGTCGCGGGGGTAGCAGCCTAAGTAGGGAGGCCCAGACTTCCCTCTCCCCAGCCACTTGGAGCAGCTCCTCTGGGGGAATCCCAAGGCGTTCCCAGGCCAGCCGAGAAACATAGTCCCTCCAGCGTGTCCTGGGTCTTCCTCTGGGTCTCCTCCCGGTGGGACATGCCCGGAACACCTCACCAGGGAGGCGTCCAGGAGGCATCCTAACCAGATGCCCGAGCCACCTCAACTGGCTCCTCTCGATGTGGAGAAGCAGCGGCTCTACTCCGAGTCCCTCCCGGATGACTGAGCTTCTCACCCTATCTCTAAGGGAGAGTCCAGACACCCTGCGGAGAAAACTCATTTCAGCCGCTTGTATCCGAGATCTCGTTCTTTCGGTCATAACCCAGAGCTCATGACCATAGATGAGGGTAGGAACATAGATCGATCGGTAAATTGAGAGCTTTGCCTTTCGACTCAGCTCTCTCTTCACCACGACAGACCGGTACAGTGCCCGCTTCACTGCGGACGCTGCACCTATCCGCCTATTGATCTCACGCTCCAGTTTTCCCTCATTCGTGAACAAGACCCCGAGATACTTAAACTCCTCCACTTGGGGCAGGACCTCCTCCCCGACCCGGAGAGGGCATTCTACCCTTTTCCGGCTCAAGACCATGGCCTCGGATTTGGAGGAACTAATCCTCATCCCGGCCGCATCACACTCGGCTGCAAACTGCTCCAGCGAAAGCTGTAGATCACGAACTGATGAAGCCAATAGGACCACATCATCTGCAAAAAACAGAGAAGCGATTCTAAGGCCACCAAAACGGATCCTCTCAACACCTTGGCTGCGCCTAGAAATTCTGTCCATAAAAGTTATGAACAGAATCGGTGACAAAGGGCAACCTTGGCGGAGTCCAACTCTCACTGGAAACGAGCCTGACTTACTGCCGGCAATGCGGACCAAGCTCTGACACCGGTCGTACAGGGACCTAACAGCCCATATCAATGGGCCTGGTACCCCATACTCCCGGAGTACCCCCCACAGAACCCCCCGAGGGACGCGGTCGAATGCCTTTTCCAAGTCCACAAAGCACATGTAAACTGGTTGGGCAAACTCCCACGTGCCCTCCAGGACCCTGCTGAGGGTGTAGAGCTGGTCCAGTGTTCCACGACCAGCACGAAAACCACACTGCTCCTCCTGAATCCGAGGTTCGACTATCCGACGGACCCTCCTCTCCAGAACCCCTGAATAGACCTTACCAGGGAGGCTTAAGAGTGTGATCCCCCTATAGTTGGAACACACCCTACGGTCCCCCTTTTTGAATAGGGGAACCACCACCCCAGTCTGCCAATCCAAGGGAACTGCCCCCTATGTCCACGCGATATTGCAGAGTCGCATAAGCCAACACAACCCTACAACATCCAGAGCCCTAAGAAACTCAGGGCGAATCTCATCCATCCCTGGAGCCCTGCCACTGCGGAGCTTTTAACCACCTCGGTGACCTCAACTCCAGAGATTGGAGAGCCCGACCCAAAGTCCCCAGGCTTCGCTTCCTCAGTGGAAGACGTGCCAGTAGGATTGAGGAGGTCTTCGAAGTATTCCGCCCACCGACTCACAACATCCCGAGTTGAGGTCAACAGCACGCCATCCCCACCATAAATGGTGTTGGTCGCGTACCGCTTTCCCCCCCTGAGATGCCGGATGGTGGACCAGAATCGCCTCGAAGCCGTACGGAAGTCATTCTCCATGGCCTCTCCGAACTCCTCCCACGCCCGAGTTTTTGCCTCAGCAACCACCCGAGCCGCATGCCGCTTGGACTGTCGGTACCTATCTGCTGCTTCCGGGGTCCCACAGGCCAAAAAGGCCCAATAGGACTCCTTCTTCAGCCTGACAGCATCCCTCACCGCCGGTGTCCACCACCGGGTTCGAGGGTTGCCACCACGACAGGTACCAACAACCTTGCGGCCACAACTCTGATAAGCTGCCTCGACAATAGAGGCGCGGAAAATGGCCCACTCGGACTCAATGCCCCTTGCCACCCTTGGAATGTGTTCAAAGCTCTCCCGGAGGTGGGAGTTAAAGTCAAAGTCAAAGTCAACTTTAATGTCAGAACTGCAATATGTACAGGACATACACAGGACCGAAATTGCGTTTCTCTCAGTCCCTCGGTGCAACAGTAACCATCTAAACACTAAACACTAAAACATTTAATAAACATAAGCATAAAATAGTAAAAGTGTAACACTGTCCTGAGTTTTTTCATAATAGTATAAAAGTATGAAAATTTACACCAACACTGAAACACCAAACACCCCTAAAACACCAAACACCCAATGAACATAAGCATAAAATGAAATAATAAAAGTGTAATACTGTCCTGAGTTTTTGCATAGTAGTATAAAAAGTATAAAAAGTATATCTATAAAATAAACTGAAGTTTCTAGCATTGACATTTGCAAAGAGTGGCACAGCAGCATATAAGTTAATGTACACAGTATATGTATGAGGTAGTTGATGTTGGTATAGAGGCAAAGTGGCATATGAAGTAAGGCACATAAGGCACATTTGGCATCCTTAGATAAGGCTAGTCAGAGAATGCTGTATATGTATCTGCAGTAGTGTAGATAAAAGTAGTGTAAATGTAAACAGTAGTAATAAATGTAAAGCAGTAGTAATAAATGTAAACTACTTGTAAAGTAGTAAATGTAAACTACTAAATGTAAATTACTTGTTTTATTGACATTTAATTTCTGTTGCACCGTGTAGCACTTTGAGATTTTCATTAATGAAAAGTGCGTTATAAATTGAATTCATTATTATTATTATTATTATAAACAGTATTAATAAATGTAAACAGTGAATGTAAACAGTAGTATGACTATAGGCAGTAATGTAATACAAACATTAGTGCAAATATGAGAAGTAGTGCAAACTGAATGAGCACATGACCGAGAGTTTAGTGAATAACCCGTTTGATGACACAGAGTCCAGTGTTAAAAATCTTTGTGTTGTGTGGTAATGTGTGAGAAAGTTTTTTGTGTTAAGGCAGTTCAAATGGGAGGGGAGGCAGAGCAGGCAGAGTGTTTAGCATCCTGACTGCCTGATGAACAGAGCTGTCTCTCAGTCTGCTGGTACGAGCCTGGAGACTCCTCAGTCTCCTCCCGGAGTTAAAGCTCCGTCTTACGGGAGACTCTGCCAGACGTTCCCAGCAGACCCTCACAATACGTTTGGGTCTGCCAGGTCTGACTGGCATCCTCCCCCACCATCGGAGCCAACTCACCACCAGGTAGTGGTCAGTTGACAGCTCCGCCCCTCTCTTCACCCGAGTGTCCAGGACATGCGGCCGCAGATCAGATGAGACGACAACAAAGTCGATCATCGAACTGCGACCTAGGGTGTCCTGGTGCCAAGAGCACATATGTACACCCTTATGCCTGAACATGGTGTTCGTTATGGACAATCCATGACGAGCACAGAAGTCCAACAACAGAACACCACTCGGGTTCAGATCAGGGGGGCCGTTCCTCCCAACCACACCCCTCCAGGTCTCACTGTCATTGCCCACGTGAGCGTTGAAGTCCCCCAGCAGAACAAGGGAGTCCCCAGGAGGCGCACTCTCCAATACCCCCTCCAAGGACTCCAAAAAGGGTGGG
>JBBPBX010058938.1:9641-21936 GCA_038048925.1 Garcialebias charrua | reverse complement strand
GGGGAAGGCAGTAGGACCTGATGACATACCAGTGGAGGTTTGGAAATGTCTCGGAGAGATGTTTATGTTTGTTTATGTTTATTAAATTTGTTCTTTTTTTTTTTTTTACAAAAGAAACAATACAAGACAATCTCATAAATGATAGTGTACAAAATATAAAAAAATGAAAGGTAGCAGAAAGAAGAATAAATCTTATTATATCTGCCCCTTACTTCCAACAATCAGATTAAACAACAATAATCAACCATGTAAACAATAATAATCTTCAACCAACTTTTTCCAACAATCAGATTAAACAATAATAATCTTCAACCAACAGTACAAAATGACTAACTCTTTCTAATTTTCTAACTAATACAATACACATTACGCTATTTCATATATTTTTTTAACACATTCGTTTTGATCATTTTCTTAAATGTAAACATTGACTTGGCATTTTTAACTACATTCTCCAAGCCATTCCATAATCTAATTCCCTGGATTGAGGTAGAACGTCCCTTCAAACTAGTTCTGAATTGTGGTTTTACAAACATCTCTGTCCCCTTAAGATTATAACAACTTTGTCTTTTAACAAAATGCATTTGGATATTTAAAGGTAATGCATTATTTTGAGCCCTATACATAACTGATAAAATATTATAGTCTACCAAATCATGGAACTTCAATAACTTTAGTTGATAAAATAATGTGTCAGTGAAGTTTTTGACTCAAATATTTAATGGAATATTTGAGGGTGAGAAAATGCCTGAAGAATGGAGAAGAAGTGTGCTGGTTCCCATTTTTAAGAACAAGGGTGATGTACAGAGTTGTAGCAACTACAGGGGAATTAAGTTGATGAGTCACACAATGAAGATCTGGGAGAGAGTTGTGGAAGCAAGACTTAGACAAGAGGTGACTATCTGTGAGCAGCAGTATGGTTTCATGCCAAGAAAGAGCACCACAGATGCCATCTTTGCTTTGAGGATGTTGATAGAGAAGTACAGAGAGGGTCAGAAAGAACTCCATTGTGTGTTTGTGGATTTAGAAAAAGCATATGACAGGGTACCAAGAGAGGAGGTGTGGTATTGCATGAGGAAATCTGGAGTGGCAGAAAAGTATGTTAGACTGGTACAGGACATGTATGAAGACAGCAGGACAGTGGTGAGATGTGCTGTAGGAGTGACAGATAGCTTCAAGGTGGAGGTAGGAGTGCATCAAGGGACCGAGGGACCGAGGGACTGAGAGAAACGCAATTTCGGTCCTGTGTATGTCCTGTACAGTACATATTGCAGATCTGACAATAAAGTTGACTTTGATCAAGGATCGGCTCTGAGCCCCTTCTTGTTTGCTCTGGTGATGGACCGACTAACAGATGAGGTCAGGCAGGAATCCCCATGGACTATGATGTTTGCAGATGACATTGTGATCTGTGGTGAGAACAGGGAACAGGTGGAAGAGAACTTGGAGAGGTGGAGGTATTCACTTGAAAGAAGAGGAATGAAAGTCAGCCGTAGTAAGACAGAGTACATGTGTGTGAATGAGAGGGAGGCTGGTGGAACAGTGAGGCTACAAGGAGCAGAGGTCACAAAGGTGCAGGACTTCAAGTACTTGGGGTCCACTGTCCAGGAAAATGGGGAATGTGGTAAAGAGGTGAAAAAGAGAGTCCAGGCAGGATGGAGTGGATGGAGAAAAGTTTCAGGAGTGATTTGTGACAAAAAGGTGTCAGCAAAGGTCAAAGGAAAAGTTTACAAGACAGTGGTGAGACCAGCTATGTTGTATGGTCTGGAGACAGAGACATGGACAAAAAGACTGAAAGTGTCAGAAATGAAGATGCTGAGGTTCTCCTTAAGAGTGACAAGGATGGATAAGATCAGGAATGAGATCATCAGAGGTACAGCCAAGCCCGGATTTTAGCATGGGCTTACCGGGGCTGCAGCCCGGGGCCCCGGCGCTGCCATTTGGCAGCCAATCCATTTTTGGCAAAACACCAGCCCACATTTCCGGGTTGTCAGCGGTGATGCATATCATTCATTCATTCAACCTTTATTTAAACAGATAAGTCACATTGAGCTTCGAAGACTCATTTACAAGTGAGATCTGTTGGACAGACAAAAGTGGTGAAAAATGACACATGGGATTTGGAGACAAAAAGCAAACATGCGCGACACGTCAGCAGTGACGTATAATACAAAGTAGGTGCAACTTATATGGCGGTGCGACGTGTACGGCGGAAAATACGGTAATTGGTACTTACAATGTATGTTAATGTTTTTTGTTCAGTGCCCAGAGAAAACTTCCGTTGTGACTTGGTGGCTGCTATATAAACTAAATTGAATTGAATTGCAACAAAAGGGTGGTCAAAGGAAATGAATACAACTGTAGTGAGACCAGTTATGTTCTGGTCTCGAGACAGAGATGGACTAAAAGACAGGAGAAAGTGAGAGTCAGAGTTTCTTTGTCATTTACACCTCATGTGGAGTGAGGACAGAGGATGCAGAGGACAGACTATGAACAGAGGAAAGAGTGAGATGGAGGAGGAAGACTTGCTGTGGAGACCCATGAAGAGGGAAATGATGAAAGAAGAAAAAAAATCTTCTGTAGCATCTAATTACTGTTACAGGAAAACGAAATATCCATCCTACAAGACAGAACAGCAGAGACAGACTGGATCATGTTGGTGTTTATGTTACACAACCTCCAAAGTGCAGGATCAGCCTCAGGGAAGACATAGTTGTGTTGGGAGTTGGCCCTCCTGTTTTTCACCTTTTCTTTTTGTGATGTAGGGTAGAGGGGGCAGGAGTAGTCACTTGAATCCATGAACTGACAGACACACACACACACATGCACACAATCCAGTTAGAAAACAAGTGAACATTCAGCTACATTGAGCTTACGAAACTTTTTTATTCAGCTACACTGCTACAGTCTCACTGAACTGATTGAACAAAGGTTTTGAGACACCAGTTAGTCAAAATTGCGGTCTAATTTTGAGTGTGCAGTGTAGTGATATAGGCCTCTGTCTTGACCTTCAAGTACACCTCTCCACATCTCTCTGAAACTCTAAGTGTTACACCTTCTTGAAGCCCTCAATGAGACAAATTGACACTTATATTTTGTGACAATTATTATGAATTAATGGACACTAATTAATCAGATTGAACTTTCTCTTTAATGTGTGTTAATTCAGAATTGATCAAACAGTATTTTTGTCATTTCAATGATGATCTGTTACTTGCATGACTTTGACCCTTCGGCTGGTTTATTTCTGCAGAAGCAAGCAAGACTCTGTCGCTAAGGCAGAAGTCAGGGTAAGAGCTGTTCTCTTGCAGCTTCTTTTGTGTTGTCTATGAAGTTAGACATAACATTTTCTGTGCTAACAGGCAGGCCATCTGGCCGAGGTATGTAAACAGTTTTCCTGTTGTCCGTCAAGAGACTTTCTACCTATGAAATTAAACTTCCATCTTTTATTTTGTGAAACCAGCCTGTAGCCATTAAGAAGGTGGGTCAGACCCCACCTCCCCTATATAATGGGCACTTCCTATTTGGAAGTTAGAGTTTTGGAGGAGAACGAACGGTCAACCTGTCTCTCCTCTCTGAAAGCTGGAGACGTCCCGGTCATATGTCAACGACCCACGTCTCAGCGGGGATCATAGTAAAGCCTTACTTTGATCCATTCACTCTCCTTTCTGAAGAATTTGTTTTCTAAAGTTTTATTTTGAAAGTTCAACCAGTGCGATTGGAGTCTGTTCCTGCCGGGAGAAGCGGTTCTTCTCACTCGTCTGAATCAGCTCACACGCGCGGAGGTCATCTGGGCGTGAACTGGACAACACAGTCCGTTAGTGTCCACAAACCTCAACTCTTATCTCCAAGACGTATCGTCAACAGGTAACGAGGCGTTGATTGTGTCCTGAACGTGTGGGAAGCCCAGCTGAACCGTATGGGAAGGTGCCACTCTGGGTGTTTCAAATAATTAATTTCAGTTAACTTAGCTTTCATCTTCTTCCTCCTATTTCTTCTTCTCATAAGTATTTAATATGTTTGTTTTCATCATGGTAAACTTTAAGTAATGTGCCAACAGAAAGGTCCAACTGTCTGTTTGTTTTAATTTGAATTCTTGTCAACGTAGTTATTAAATCAGAGCTAATATCGATACAAATGTTTATGTAATTTTTGTGATAGTTTCAATAAAAGGTCTATTTTTTGGTAGACCAACATAAATTGAAGTCTAAGCGTGAAATTACATTTCTGGCTAATCACATCGTTAGATTTGTTGATTTAATCTGAAAAAGTTGAGACCCCGCACTTTGGTGGCAGTTTGTGCAGATAAAAGTCTGCTCATACCTGCACGTCTAAACTATAGGTAAGTCAGTAAACTGACTAATAACTCCTATATTGTTACATTTATTGGTGGCTCGTGACGGTCTTCTGAAAGATTAAATTGATAAGTTGTTTTTGTAGCTTATTTTTGTTGACGGTGTTTGTTGGCATTAGTTTGCATCCTGGTTTTGGGCTTATAAGAATAGTTTTGGCTGGTGAGTGTCCGGGAGTTGCTAATTGTGGCATTGTCTGGATTATTTTCCCGTTAGAATTATTTTTCATTCACATTTGAGCGTATGCTTGGAGCGGGTGCGTGATAAATGTTTTGTCTGTGCTTGTGAGACGTTTCATTACGTGTCACGAGGCTGCCTGCATTTTTTCATTGTTGTGACCGCCGTGTCACGATCCTGCTTCATTTTCTTACATCTGCGATTTACTGTTAAACGTCTGTTTCACTCTTTGCTGCTCCATTTTTACCTAATCTGTTACAACGTGTTTGCCGAGGTTCGGGGAAACCCACTCCGCTTTGGGCCAGACCGAGGTCTGGTTCCGTTCGACGTAAAGTCCGTTTGTTGTACACAGTTAGAGTGCTGCCTCCCCTGGGGGCGTGAGAGTTAGCTTGGTTGTGTTTTAGCTCATTGACGGTATTTTCTGCGGTGTAAAAATACGTTTATTTTGTGAAAGAAGAGTCCAGTACTTTGGATCGAGCTGATGCTAAACGGTACCGACAAGATGGCTGCTTAAAACGCTGTGATTGGTCCATTGTGTGTCGCGTTCATGAACGTTGGTTTCTGTGGACTCTGGTTGTCAGATTCATTTTTGCACACATTTCTAACAGTTTATTTGTGTTGTTTGAGTTCTATGCACGTGATATCGTCGAAGACTGGCTTAACCGCGGTGTTTTGCGATGTTTGTGACTGTTTTAGAACGTTAAAAAGTCCGTTCCTCGCTAGAGTTCAAAAGACCGCAGGTCCGTGAACGCACCGCTCGAACGGCACGTCGCCTGTGGGCGGCGTTGGGTTTGGAAGACACAATTTCCCATGAACACTTGGGTTTTAGAACTACAGTTCTGTCTTCGCTGTGATTGGTCGATTTCGCTGTGAGTGTTGACGCATGCGCAGTGGGTGAAGCCCGCTCCTCGTCAACTTTCACTTCACAGCTTATCTCAGACGAGTTTCCGTGCTTGTTTGTCCATTACTGTCATTAAAAAGACTGTTTAATCGCGGTGTTTTTGGGATTTTAGTGGGTGGACAGAGCCGGTAGCTCTGAAAACTGCCGATCGCCATGTGACCAGGTCACGTGACACCGATTTTGCCGGTTTTATGAGGACCGACCTTATTTCTTTTAAACGCAGTTTAAAAGTTTTCACAGTTCAACCGATTTTGCTCACATGATTTCGTTTTTGTGAGCCTGGGGCTCTGAAGCTGTACCACGTAACGCTTTGGGTCTGTCTGCTTGATGCTTTTCATCCGTGTTAGATGTCAGTGGGCTGAAAGCTACGGCTGCGCTCACTGGTGATAACAGCGCCTCTATAGCGGTCAGATAGAGAAATTACAGTCGCTGTGATAAACTCACTCCCAGCGCTGTGACCCCTGCTGGTTACATTAGAAGACGCAGTCTTCCTGTAATGTGTACATGGTAACTGTTCCTGTTTTAAACGGGAAACATTTTGAGAATATTGTACTCACAGCACACTTGAATTTGATTTTCACATATAATCAAATGTTGATGGCAGAACAGTTACACAGATTTAATACAGACATGTATGTTTTTAGATAAAACTTAACAGTTTATCTTTAATTCTGTGCAAAACTGGCTCTCTGTCCCTGTTTGTTTTAAACTGCGAGTTTAAAATAACACACATGAGGCGTTCTTTTGTTTTGATTTTCACAAAAATCTCACAACGACAGCCGTTTTTGTTTGACCTTGTCACAGGTCGACAAATTACTAGACATCACTGATTTTTATTTCATTTAACATCTTGGATGTTTTCTGAGCAGCTCATACACTTTGCATATTTGCAAGCTGCGATATGAGACCCACTTTACTTGGTTTTTCGCAGAAAATCAGTACACAGATGGACGTTCAAACAGGTGAACCACCTGAGGGGGGCTCCTCTCCTATCTATCCTAGATGGATGGATGGGGGCCTTGGGATTCCTGCCCGTGCTCCCCGCATTTTGGGGGAATCTGCCTCATCGTATGCTAATTACTTAGCTGCTAGGAACGTCCATCAGGATAAGTGGGAAAATCCCCTGTCATTCTACGACAGGCTAATCTCGGTCTACTCCGGGGGAAAAACTATTCCTGGATTAGAGGAAAATATGGAGTTTAAACGTCTTTTCATTATGAATCTTATGCCTTTTCAAATGAAATGTGTTCATTTCAAGGTTGATTGCAAAAAAGATTCCATGGAAGTGATAAGACAATATGCTGCGTCAGTTTTTGAGGCCGAAATACAACCTAGGATACCATCAGAGGTTTGTACAGGTCAAAAGGTCACATCCCACTCGCAGGAAGTAGTAGAGGTTCCCTCTCCTTCAAAGTGCGAGAGGACACAGGTTTTTCATGATAACAAACAACAGATCAGTTCCAGCTGGAACAGTGACTCTGGTCGGTTCACGGGGAGTTCTGAACCCCCTGCCCCTCAGGTTGAAAACCCTGTGATGAGCAATGAACCACAAATGGTAGGTGTTCGCTCTCTAGATGAACCAAGATGGTTCAGATCGAACCAAAAGAGTTCTCACCTAGGTCTCACAGTGGGTGAACTTCGAGAGAAGTTGATGTCTGGGAACCGTGACCCTTTGAAAAGTGGTCTGTCCCGACATGTACCCACGAGAGGCGGCCCTCCTGCCCCTGCCCCTCGAACTGCACAGTTTGAGACATGCAATGAGTCACACATGCTCCAGATTATGGAAACGGCGCCTCCGCGCGAGATCGTGACTGAGGTTGTGAGTTGTTTGTCAAATGATTTGAATGTTACAGTGGTTGACCAAGCTGACACAACGTGTGACGTTGTCCTTGATGATAACACAAACAACGTTGTTCATCCTGATGTAGCGACGCGCAGCACTGTCTTTTGCAACAACTCAGTGCACACAGTTGACAACAACAACGTCAACACTGACATAAATGCTGACAGCAAACAAATTGCTGATGATCTGCGTCCTGAAAGTCCAGATGCTGACAGCAAGCAAATTGCTGAAAATCCACATCCTGACGGTCATGAGGCAGACAGCCATCATGATGCTGACAGCGACGATGATTACACGGACAGAGTCACACGTACACAGACACGTGTGGAAAAACCTGAACGGTTTCTGTGTCACTTTGTAAGAAGGGGTATAGCTAAGAGAGCTTACCTGCCACTCACATTGGAAGGGGTCCTAGAGCAAGAAGCACTCCTGGTTAGCGGCTCAGACGTGTCTGTCATGTCAGCCAAACTGTTTGAGGAGCTAAGGACCGCCGCTAACGATGTTGACAGGCAAATACCCTTTGTGAAATACACTTATGGTGAACAAGAAGGCCTCGCAAAGACGAGAACAACCCTAATAGCCATGGTTCACATGCAGATTGGCGAGATGTCACTATACCACCCGGTATATGTGTCTGAACTTGACTCACTCCGGGCTCCATTTGTGGTTGGCCAAGATTTTGTAAATCGCTTTGAAGCGATTATAAATTATGGCAATCAGACAATGTGGGCCACAGTGAGCAGTCCACTGCCAATCGTGGTACCTCCTCAAGGTCAGGACACTGACTGTCTAACAACAGGTACCGCTGAGGTCACATGGGATTCCCCAACCGAGACCACAGACCCGGTAAGTGAACCTTCAACTACAGGTGAGACAGAGGAGACTCAACAGTTGGACCAGACTCTGGCCCATCACGAGGACCTCCTCTGCGAGCTGACACCTTCAGCACTCCCTGACCACTTCCTACCACAGGTAGAAGAGGGTGTGGTGATCCAAGGGTCCCACACCGTTGACGCTGTACTGTCCTGTGGGACAGGTAATTCGGCAAACAGCCAAGCTTTCAGTGAAGTCTTGGTTCAAGGACATCTGAGCCCACAAGGTGACAGTCTACAACACTCTGACAGTCACTTGGACTTCATTGTTACTGATTTTGAGGACCCCTCCTCAAACAAAAGGGGGGCAGACTCACACTTCCTACCACAGGTAGAGGACGGTGTAGAGATCCAAGGATCACACACCGAGAACGCTGTGCTGTCCTCTGGGACAGGTAATTCAGTCATCAGCCAAGCTTTCTATGAAACCTTGGTTCAAGAGCATTTGAATCTAGAACTACTCAGAGATGACATAGTTCTTACAGACTCAAAGAGCACCTCTTCATTCATGAAGTGGGAAGACATACATCACAACGACAGAGACACGCCTGCGACGGCGCCGACAGTTGTGACACACCTGCATTACGCAGAAAGAGGTAAACGTACAGAGGTACGTTGGCCGAGACCTATAAGGTTCCTGTACAAGGTTCCCCATAAACTGCGCGAACAGCTTAAACTAAACAATGGCATCCTAACTCGTGCCCATGGACGGACGTCCACACCCGTGTGCTTGGTCCCTCATGACCACAGGGGGGTGATGTTAGGCCATGCCCATGTCAAGGACAAAGATTTCAATAACCCCACAAACGACAAAGATCTCGCAAACTCACAGACTTCATGGGAAAAGAAGGTCGTCCAAGCACAGGATAGTAAATAAGCTTAAACAGTTTAAACTATTCTAGTTGCGAAAAGAAACCGTTCCAACTAGAACTTAGAAACGCTAAGCATAAAACCCACAACAAAAACTAACCTTAACAACCGTTTAAATCTGCAGGATTTAATTGACATCGGTTATAAAGCTAAGAACTGTTTTTCTTGTGTGTGACGTTGGAGTCTGACGACCAGAGTGAGTTTGACGTAGTGAAACGTTGTTTTTAGTTGCTTGATTGCTACTTTTGTGTTATTGAAGTTGTTATTGTTTTCTGAACACTCCCAGCCAAAAGAGGTTTTGATTGTTGATTAGTTGAAGACTTAAATGGATTTTAACTATGCCAACATGCTGTTCATTTTGTTAAAGATCTCAATCTTTGAAGAGTCATAGTAGATTAATACTACTTAAGGTACTATAATCTACACTGATCTCCCAATCATTTAGGTAGAACCGATTCGATCGTTTCTATTCTAGATCTATTCATTTTGATGAGTCTCGCCATAGACTTCAAAATTTTTAGGGATTACCAAATCTTGCGTCGTTCGTCTAAAAGACAACAGACATTTAGACCAAACTAGATTTCATTTTTTTATTTTAGTTTAACCTAAACTAAATAATGAATGGAGGAATAGTTTGAATGAAGAGGCCTTCGTTACAGAAGCCCTCCCCATGTCTATAGGTATAGATCCCTATGTCTGATTTTTACAGCATTGATCCACCCCTTAATTGGTAATTTTAGCTGATCTAATCCATGATAGCTTACATACCAGGTGCATATAGGTAAGGCTTAATGTAGAATCCCAATCATAAGCCCACCTAAAACCACATAATTGCATGACACATTGAACCAGGGTGGCACCGACTGGAAGCCATCCAGCCTGCAACCTTCGATGTGGGGACCTGCTGATCCAACGTTGGTCTTCAACCTTCATCCAAGGCCCGCCTCCTCTGCTTCAATCGAGGGATCCCCTCTACATGCTGATTAAAAACCATTCTTGCTGATGAAATCAATAACCCCCATCGTTGTGGATTTACCGTTGTGGATTATAAGACTTTGTTTTCCAAGGGATCACAGACTCAGTTCTCCATGGGTTAACAGACTATGTTTTCCAAAGGATTAAAAGCTTGCCGCAATGGGATTACCTACGAACAGTATGGAATTTCCAAAAACATTATGGGAGTATAATTTTGAACTTTTTGATTTTTCTTTTTCCACTTGCTGGATTACATAGAGGTCAGAGACATTCGGTGGTATCCTTTCGTGTTGGAACTCATCTCCAAGGACAGGCGATGACTTCCAAAAAGGGGGACTGTAGTGATATAGGCCTCTGTCTTGACCTTCAAGTACACCTCTCCACATCTCTCTGAAACTCTAAGTGTTACACCTTCTTGAAGCCCTCAATGAGACAAATTGACACTTATATTTTGTGACAATTATTATGAATTAATGGACACTAATTAATCAGATTGAACTTTCTCTTTAATGTGTGTTAATTCAGAATTGATCAAACAGTATTTTTGTCATTTCAATGATGATCTGTTACTTGCATGACTTTGACCCTTCGGCTGGTTTATTTCTGCAGAAGCAAGCAAGACTCTGTCGCTAAGGCAGAAGTCAGGGTAAGAGCTGTTCTCTTGCAGCTTCTTTTGTGTTGTCTATGAAGTTAGACATAACATTTTCTGTGCTAACAGGCAGGCCATCTGGCCGAGGTATGTAAACAGTTTTCCTGTTGTCCGTCAAGAGACTTTCTACCTATGAAATTAAACTTCCATCTTTTATTTTGTGAAACCAGCCTGTAGCCATTAAGAAGGTGGGTCAGACCCCACCTCCCCTATATAATGGGCACTTCCTATTTGGAAGTTAGAGTTTTGGAGGAGAACGAACGGTCAACCTGTCTCTCCTCTCTGAAAGCTGGAGACGTCCCGGTCATATGTCAACGACCCACGTCTCAGCGGGGATCATAGTAAAGCCTTACTTTGATCCATTCACTCTCCTTTCTGAAGAATTTGTTTTCTAAAGTTTTATTTTGAAAGTTCAACCAGTGCGATTGGAGTCTGTTCCTGCCGGGAGAAGCGGTTCTTCTCACTCGTCTGAATCAGCTCACACGCGCGGAGGTCATCTGGGCGTGAACTGGACAACACAGTCCGTTAGTGTCCACAAACCTCAACTCTTATCTCCAAGACGTATCGTCAACAGGTAACGAGGCGTTGATTGTGTCCTGAACGTGTGGGAAGCCCAGCTGAGATCCGTATGGGAAAGCTTGCCACCCTGGTTGTTTTCAAAATAATTAACTTCCGTTAACTTAGCTTCCATTCATCTCCTTCCTCCTATTTCTTATTTTTCATAAGTATTTAATCTGTCAAGTTTTGTGCCAACAGTTAAGTTTTAATTGTCTGTTTGTTTTAATTTGAATTCTTGTCAACGTAGTTATTAAATCAGAGCTAATATCGATACAAATGTTTATGTAATTTTTGTGATAGTTTCAATAAAAGGTCTATTCTTTTGGTAGACCAACATAAATTGAAGTCTAAGCGTGAAATTACATTACTGGCTAATCCCATCGTTAGATTTGTTGATTTATTCTGAAAAAGTTGAGACCCCGTGAACTTGGTGGCAGTTTGTGCAGATAAAATCTGCTCATACCTGCACATCTAAACTATAGGTAAGTCAGTAAACTGACTAATAACTCCTATATTGTTACAGCAGCTTACAAAATTGTGTTTTTTACCATGCACATTATTTTGTTCCCCACCTTAGCCCATTTTGTAACCTTGGTAGTTGTCCCCACATTTACGATTTAATCAATTTTGTGGGGGCATTTTTTAAATAATAATTTTTTATACTTGGATATTTGCCTCATTAGTTTTCTGTCATAAGGGAGCTCCAGTGCAATAGTTAAACAACTCTGATGATGCTGAGATGGTGTTTTTGTCCATTCTTATGTCAAATTGCTGCAGCTGCTTCAGGTTTGATTGGTGCTGCTTGTGTCCAACAAGTAGTCTGGTTTCAAAACATACCACAGCACTGAATCTGCTCTTTTAAGTGTTTTAATGATATATATTTTTAGCACTGGAATCTGGAAATAGTGTTTTATTTGTGCTTTTAGATTTAACAGCTGCTTCTGACACAGTCGACCATGACATTCTCATCTCCAGATTGAAGCAGTGTGTGGGCATCACTGGCTCAGCTCTGCAGTGGTTTAGGTCCTACCTTTCTGATAGAAGTTTCAGTGTGATGATATATAAGTTTACCTCTGCTTCTGCTGCCCTCCCCTGGGG
>JBBPBX010058937.1:4688-21936 GCA_038048925.1 Garcialebias charrua | reverse complement strand
AGGAACAGCATTATGTACAAACAAATGGCTAGCACTGCTCCATCTGGGCACTTTGAGGAGCAGCCTCATGCCATCATTATATGCCACATAAAGTTTATGCAGGCTACTTTTTTTGTATCTTCGCCACAGATGGGCAGTGTATAGCGAGGTACAAAAAGCCTTAAAAAGAGCTATTTTCACAGAGGATGAACACATACCAAACTTTCTGATCAGAGTATTAGCTTGTGCATATATCATACGATACTGCCTACAGATGTCACGATCATCAGAGAGGTCATCAGATATGCAATGTCCCAAATATTTGATTTCACTGCATATATTGAGGACAGCACCAGATAGAGAGAAGTCAGGGGTTATCAGATGTTTATCTGCCCTACTTCTAGCAATCATAACTTTGCTTTTCTTAGCGTTATACTTGATGTCAAAGTCATAACCATATTGGGAACAGATCCTTAGTAATTGTTGAAAGCCAGCACTATAAGGGCACAAGACTACCAAATCATCTGCATACATTAAGTGATTAATTATGCGATCACCAACTATACAGCCTGTTTTACAACAATTCAAGCGCTTTGATAGTTCATCCATGTAGATGTTAAAAAGGTAAGGGGACAGTATACTTCCCTGCCTTACTCCGTTACCAACATTAAATGAATCAGACATTGTGTTACCCCATTTGACATACATTGATTGATGACCATACCAGTAGACAAGAATTCTGATCAGATATTTGGGTACACCTCTGCGTTCTAATTTGTAAAATAGTTTTTCATGATTCACACGATCAAATGCTTTAGAGGCATCAATAAAACACATAAATACCGTAGTGTTGTGAAAATTATACAAATCCAAAATCTCCTTTAGTGCAAAAATACACATGTCTGTGCCATGTTTAGGTTTAAAACCAAACTGATTATCAGAGGTCAGGACAAACTCTTCCAGCCTATTTAATAGGATTCTTTCTAAAACTTTCGACAGACTACTAGATAGAGCTATGGGTCGGTAATTTTCCAGGGAGCTGATCTTACCCGCTTTGTCTTTGATAATGGGTACGAGTATGACGGATAACATTGAATCAGGTAACAGGCCGTGTACTAGAAAGCCAGTGAAACACATAGAAAGTAAAGGATAAAGTTTCTTACTTGCATTTTTCAGATGTTCAGAGGAAATATTATCCATCCCACAAGCCTTGTTGTCTTTCAGTGCCACTATTGCATTATATATTTCTTGTGGGGATACAGTTACATTCTCATTACTGTGAATGCCTCCCACAGCAAAAGTGTCACTTTTGATACAATTAAACAGTGCACTATAGTGCTCCCGCCATAACTGAGTAATTTCTTTTACATCACTAACATCATTAATAGTAGTAGGTAGTGACGTTTTGCAGTTATTTAATTTTTTGATTTCTTTCCAGAAGTCCTTAGTATTATTATTTCCCAACTTTCTAGCAAGAGAGTCAGATCTCATAGTATTTTCATTTTTCTTTATGAATCTTAAAGCATATTTAAAATTAGCATTTGCTTGTTTTTTGTATTCAAACAAGGGGCCATGTGTCTGTTTACCCGAGTCAACCCACGCTTTAAAAGCCCTTCTGGACTCTGCATAAAGCTCTCTCACATAGTCGTTCCAGCCGGGCTTGGTGTTATGTGAGCTGGTTGAACTGGTTTTACGCAGAGGCTTGCTTGAAGCAAGGAGGGAATTCACAATATTCTCATACAAAGTACATAGCTCTATACCATGTTGGGGATCCCTACAGTTCATATCATGGCATGAAATTGCTCCCCTTGGTAAGTATATATTGCTAAGCATGTTGTTCGTACAATAACAGTAATCTGATATATTTTTTTCAGTCATGTTATCCCATGCTATTTTTTCTATATTTGTCTTATAGTCTGCAGGCAAAACAGAAGGTATGCAATTCATGTTTATACACAGGGAAAATGGTATATGATCACTGGTAGCAAATTCATAGTTGACACGAATGTCCTGGATGGAGTCATGAGCATCCACTGTACATATACAATGATCGAGCCACGAGGTCGTATGCCATGCATCACTAATGTAGGTGTAACTGCTGTTAGGCAAATGCACCTTACTAGAGAGAATTAATCCATTGTCATTACAGAATTGCGTTAAATGATTAGCAAATGTAGAATGACTATCTGCTACATCTGCATTTAAATCTCCCACAACAAAAAAGCACGTACACTCATTATCTTGCATAAAAGACATAATAAAAGACAATCTATTAAGAAATTCTTCTTCGTTATCAGAACATTCATAAGGTGTGTATATGTTCAAAATAATAAAGTTTTTATCTTCACAGGTGAACTGAATCCCTATGGCCCAATCCACATCCAGTCTAATCACACTGACCAGTTGATCATATTTTTTATGCCATAATATTGCAACACCACCGGCTATTCTTCCCCGAAGTATTCTGGTATTAAAATCTGTAGTGGATTCACCAGCGCCATAAAAGTCTTTATGTATGCAGTTCAGCTTCTCCAGGTCCTGTTTTGCTAAGAATGTCTCCTGCACACATAATACATCACAAGTTTCCAGTAATTTGTCCACCACTAAACGACATGCTCTGTCTGATTCATTGTGTCCAACACGCAGGCCTCGCGCATTATATGACACAATATTAATACCAGTCATTTATTCATCAGGAGCTGCGTGTGTAGTAATATAGGACGGGGTCAGTTTAATGACTTACCTATATTTTAGATGTATAAATTGGCAGGGTTTAGACTGACACAAAAATACATCATTAATTAAACGAGTTCTCTCTTTTTCAGCTTAATACCAATAATTCTATACCTTGACCAGATGTAATTCACAGGAAACGTTAAACTTATGTTGGCACAGCAGGACTGGACCATTTATTTAACAGAATTGTAAATTACATCACACATTTGTACATGATTGGTTGATTATTTTTCCTATAATTAACTTCAGCACAGATGAAATATAGGAACAACAGAACAAGTGAAAGATGATATTTTACTCATTTCTGCAGGTACATTAACTTAGTTTCTGGCTTAGGAAGATAAAGGTTTAGGAGGAAGTAAATGGAGGAAAAGAAGTTAAGAGTCAGGGAGTTATCTTGATGTGTTTAACCAGAAGCATGGCAGCTCTCCGGCTGAACTCGGCTACACGTTGGTACCCTTGGCAAAGCATTTGACGACTTTTACCTCGTGAAGATGGTCAGTCTCCCTCGGTCCAGTGCGTGCAGTCGGACGTTTGTGTACTCCCGACGTCTAAACGCCCTGAAACCCCTTTAAATATCTCAAAACACCGCGGTTAAACAGTTTCTGACGATATTTTATGCTTTAAAACGAAACAAGCCAGATAATCTGTCAGAATTGTGTGAACAAAACTGAAATTTGACGATCAAATGCATATCACGTGATCACCTTGAACCAACCACAGCATGACAACAGATGTTATGAACGTAGCGTCAGCATTTAGCTTATCAAACCTAGACTCTTTTTCAACTCATAAAACGCTAAAATTCACCACAAAAATTCCGTGAACGAATCGTTTCACAACAGAACAGTTTTACCAAGCTGCGCCCAGTAAAAATAGCAAGATAAATGTCGCCAACAAGGACTTATTACCGTATCTGCAGCAACACGTCAGAGCTAACAACTGGACCGGGTCAGAACCAGATCCGACAGCTTCAGACACAAAATGCTATTATTCCTGCTTAAAATGTAACGATACCACTCGACAGCAACTTTCCAGATGTAATGAATTGAGCTTATTAGGCCAGTTTGACACGGCGGTCAAACGTAGATGCGCTTTTATCTGTGACACGTCAGCAAAGAGTCCAAACGACCCAGAACCAGCAGAACCACACAGCAACATCAAATTTTAACCCAAAAACTTCAACAAACGTTTACAAGTTGAGTAAAGACAATTCCTCAGCTTCAAGTGACATTAACCAGCAGTTTCCTGCAGCCATGACACACTTTCCCAGCCAAAAAACTATCGTTTTCAGAGTCTAAAAACTTGGACAAAATTATGCCAACATTCAAAGTACAGAAATATTAAATATTAAACTTTTCAGAGACCTGTTCACGGGCCACCAATGTAGTAATATAGGACGGGGTCAGTTTAATGACTTACCTATATTTTAGATGTATAAATTGGCAGGGTTTAGACTGACACAAAAATACATCATTAATTAAACGAGTTCTCTCTTTTTCAGCTTAATACCAATAATTCTATACCTTGACCAGATGTAATTCACAGGAAACGTTAAACTTATGTTGGCACAGCAGGACTGGACCATTTATTTAACAGAATTGTAAATTACATCACACATTTGTACATGATTGGTTGATTATTTTTCCTATAATTAACTTCAGCACAGATGAAATATAGGAACAACAGAACAAGTGAAAGATGATATTTTACTCATTTCTGCAGGTACATTAACTTAGTTTCTGGCTTAGGAAGATAAAGGTTTAGGAGGAAGTAAATGGAGGAAAAGAAGTTAAGAGTCAGGGAGTTATCTTGATGTGTTTAACCAGAAGCATGGCAGCTCTCCGGCTGAACTCGGCTACACGTTGGTACCCTTGGCAAAGCATTTGACGACTTTTACCTCGTGAAGATGGTCAGTCTCCCTCGGTCCAGTTTGGTCAGTTCGTTTACCATTCTCAGCGTCTCCAGACGTGCGCCTTGACTCGAACCGAAAGTAACGGCAGCTCCTGGTGTTGTTTTCAAGATAAGACGTTCCTTAAAGGAATGTCAATAAAAGAGCTTTTTCAGCTGTTGAAGATGACTTATAACTTGGCATGTTATAAGCCTTTAACTGAATGACGTGGTCATTAGCGTGTTGACCAGACGATCATCAGTTCTTTGGGGAACCTCATGGCATTGAGGTCCTCAGCAAACTCCGTCAGTTCCAGCAACAGCTTAGAACTTTAAGGAAGGATCTGTGATCAGTGACTTGTTGTTCTTCTCTGATTGGTCCAAACAAACCAGTGGATGAAGGTCACTCGGATAGGAGAAGATCAGTTTTTAGAACAGAGAAGAAGTTATTTAGAATGAAGACAGAGAAACAGATTAGACTGGAGCCAGCTTCATAAAACAACTGATTAAAACTGTGTTCTAACTTCTAACAAAACTGATCGAGTTCAGTCTGACATTAATTCACTTTCAACGTTTGATTCATCATATGAAGAAGTGATCATTATTTTGAAATAACATTGGATTTCCAACTTGAATTAAACAGTTTGAATTAAACAGTCTTTGACTTAACAAACATTGAATTCAATAATGCTTATACAAGTAACACAAGGTTATTCATTAACACAAAAATAGAGGAATAAGAGAGTCTCTTATGACTTATTGTGTTTTGATTCAAAATAATGTAATAAAATAGTGTCAATGTCTTTTTTCTGAGAGTATCAGTGAAAAGGTGTTACTGGGACAGTTCAAGTATCAGAGCGGGCACGGTCATGTCCACTACACGTGTATAGAGCTGCATGTTTGACATTTTACTCACCTGTTCTTCAGGGGGTTGAAGGAAGAATCTCTTTGCATGTTGCAGGTTGAAACAGGTTCAAACTTCAACACAGGCAGTGGACTGAGGTACAGCGAGGTCTCGTAGAACTAGCTAGCTGCTAGCTTATCAACTGTCCAGTAGCATTCTGCTGCGGGAGGTTGTTCTCTGTTTTGTCTGTTTCCCATATCCAAGATGTAATGTTGGAACGTAATCCACTGAGCTTGGACCATTAATGGCCATGCCAGATAAAAAAATGACGATTACACACGTTGCTGCTTTGTGTCGGGGTGAAGTCTTGCCGGCGAAGCGCTTGAAGCCACATCTTCCTTCTTTTAGTTGCTTTACTCGACTTTCCTAGAGGGACGTTGTAAAACAAACAAGTCTCACCTTCTTCTTTTACTCGTTTACATTGCCTGGAACAATTATAAACACAATAAAAGTCATATTTCCCCAGCGCGACCGTTGGCAGTAATGAAAACTCTCCAGTACTATGGAGATGTAATGTTGGAACGCTTGCCCCAACTTCCGGTTGATTCTCGAAAAATGCGAGTGCGCATGAGCGATGACGTCAACTGGTAAAAGGTCTATTGGTCTTAAAGCTACACCTTGTTTGTGAATTTTAGGTAAACCATACAGACTAGGCATCAAAACAAGGTGTGAAAGAAACGAGAAGGTGCTATTTATAAGACTGAGCTGAATACAGCTCCTCAGGCTGAAGAAGTCTTTCAGAGGAAAGACTAAACATTTCTACAATTTTTTTGTTTTGTTTTTTTGAATGTCCAGAGACGAGAATTAGCTTTTTGAGATTTTTCTGGAGCATGCGTCAGGATACCGGTAGTCATGTAATTATTTACGGCAAAACAGGAAATGTGTGGTTTGAATAGACTGTTTGAGTCATTCAGTCTCTCATCTTTTCCTTGTCTTTGCCCCCATTCAGGCTATATTTGGAGCGTCAGAAGAACAGCTTCTTCATTCACTCTGTGGCATGTACAGGTGCAGAGGTCCACCTGGCAGCTTGCACCATGGAGTTCAGTAAGCCAAATGCCACATCAACCTGCACAGGTGGCATGCCGGCTGTCGTCAACTGCATGCCGGGCCCACAGTTCATGCAGAACAGCAGCTTGAAAAAGAAAGTTAAAGTTTCGGTAATCTTAAAATTTAGGAATTAAAATATTTTAATTGCCTGCAAATGTTTGTGTGGATCAATTATGTTTTTTAAACTGAATATCCCAAAGTTAACAGCCTGGAAAAATGATATGATGAAATAATTATAGAGATCTGCCAGCATGCTGAGGCCCTTTTAACAAACTATTGTTATACAGAACAATGTGAGGCTGAAAGGAGGTGCGAGGCTGGGTGAAGGTCGGGTGGAGGTGCTTAAAGACAGCGAGTGGGGGACAGTGTGTGATGACCGCTGGAACCTGATGTCATCCAGCATTGTTTGCAAGGAGCTTGGCTTCGGCAGCGCAAAGGAAGCTCTCACTGGTGCACGAATGGGTCAAGGTAAGGATAAAAACCCTATGAACAAAAATACTAGTTTAGTTCAAATAGCAGTCTAATATGCTCCAGTGTTGTGATACCATAAAGTGCTGTACACATAATAAAACAACCATACAATCAGATAATAAAGAATAATTCAAATATCCATCCATCCATCCATCCATCCATCCATCCATCCATCATCTTCCACTTGTTCTGAATTTGGGTCGCGGGGGCAGCAACTTGAGCAAGGAGGCTCAGAGCCTCCTCATCTAACTCTCCTGAGAGGACCCCAAGGCATTCCCAGGCCAACCGAGACAGTCTCTCCAGCGTGTCCTGAATGATTTAAATAATTAAAAGATAAATTATGAAAATATGATAATAATCCAGCTTTCCCTGGAGCGGTTTGCAGCCGAGTGTGACGCGGCCGGGATGAGGATCAGTTCCTCCAAATCCGAGGCCATGGTCTTGAGCCGGAAAAGGGTAGAGTGCCCTCTCCGGGTCGGGGAGGAGGTCCTGCCCCAAGTGGAGGAGTTTAAGTATCTCGGGGTCTTGTTCACGAATGAGGGAAAACTGGAGCGTGAGATCGATAGGCGGATAGGTGCAGCGTCCGCAGTGAAGCGGGCGCTGTACCGGTCTGTCGTGGTGAAGAGAGAGCTGAGTCGAAAGGCAAAGCTCTCAATTTACCTATCGATCTACGTTCCCACCCTCATCTATGGTCATGAGCTTTGGGTTGTTACCGAAAGAACGAGATCTCAGATACAAGCGGCTGAAATGAGTTTTCTCCGTAGGGTGTCTGGACTCTCCCTTAGAGATATGGTGAGAAGCTCGGTCATCTGGGAGGGACTCAGAGTAGAGCCGCTGCTTCTCCACATCAAGAGGAGCCAGTTGAGGTGGCTCGGGCATCTGGTTAGGACGCCTCCCTGGTGAGGTGTTCTGGGCATGTCCCACCAGGAGGAGACCCAGAGGAAGACCCAGGACACGCTGGAGGGACTATGTTTCTCGGCTGGCCTGGGAACGCCTTGGGATTTCCCCAGAGGAGCTGGCCCAAGTTTCTGGGGAGAGGGAAGTCTGGGCCTCCTTACTTAGGCTGCTACCCCCGCGACCCGACCCTGTATAAGCGGAAGAGAATAGATGGATAGATGGATGATAATAGATTATGATAAACACACATTTTGTATGATAATTCATCTGCTATTCACTGTAAAAATGTAAAATGATGGGTTAAATATTTATATAAAAAGTTGTTGTCTTTGATCAAGAGGGTAACCCTAACCCACCAAGAAGTACTTAAGGTGTTTACTTCTTGGTGGGGCAAACCGTTTGCTGGAAGTCCTCTGACTGATGAAGCCCTCCAGATAGAGGGTGAATTATTGGACCTGACTGAGAATTATTGGATTTGGTACCTGGATTATTGAGCATGAACTTTATTGGGAGCATATATTATGCTCCTATCATTTATTATACTGCACTGCAGGCAGACACCACCCCGCACCTGCAACAGTGCATGCAACACCGCCCCCTGTAGTGGTTATGTGGAGTGGACTATGTGCTATGTCTTTCCCATAATACTTAGCGGTATGTTAGTGTTCTAGCCACACCATGAGTGAGATGGACGTCTGTGATATAGACCTGCCTCTTGTGCGTTATTAAAGTTTGGTTATTTCTTGTTGCTCATTTCAAAGTGTCTTGGTTGGGTTTAACCCACATTAGGGTACAATACATGAAACAGGAAGTTGATTTATGTGGTGAGTTGATTTATTTTCTGTGGTGTGACTGCAATGTGATGATGTCACTACGAATACTCGACATTAAATTAAAAACCTTGATAGATGTCCTAGGAATCGATACTTCGATCACTCGAATAGTCTGTTCAAGCCCTAGTTTGCATGTGGTGCACACATCTCTGGGTCAGAATGGAGAGAGAGAGAGAGACAGCCAAAGAAGAGGAAAGGTAGAGCAGAGAGAGAGAAGATGGAAAAGAGAAAAGCACTGATGCAACAAAGTGCATTAAGGTTTGTTAATGGAGCAGGTCAGACAAACACTTGTGGTGAAAAGTGAAAACTCTTTATAATCTGTCAGCACAGAGTGCCACTTAGATGACATAACTGGGCATAAACTGACTTAACAGAACAAATGTTTTAATTTTTTACAAAGGATATTGTAAATGCAAAATGAAGTACAAAAACCCCCCCAGAATATAGACATAAAATCATCGCAGATAATAAAAATAACTACCAAACACAGATCATCTGGTGTTGAAAGCAACGGAATAGTAGTGAGTCTTTAAACAGGATTTGAAAACCGAGAAGGAGGGGGCCTGTCTGACGAGCAGAGGTAACTTGTTCCAGAGTCTTGGGCCAGCTACAGAGAAGGCCCTGTCACCTCTCCGCTTAAGACAAGATCCAGATGATGCACATTAGATCTGGAACAGATCAGATGGTCTATCCAATGATAGACCATCATCAGTGCAGTACATCAAACTGTTATATGTCAATACATATAACAGTTTGATGTACTGTATGTAAGGGATACATACAGTATCCCTGGAGTAAAAAGTGAAATAATAGAAATGTGTGTAGAAGTGCTCACCGATGACATGCAATAAATGTGTTGCATATCGGATGATATATCACAGATCTGTAAGTGTTGGAATAATGTAGGGGGCGCACTGGAGTGAAATTCAAACAACAATACCAATGTGTGTAGAAGTGCTGAGAGATGATGCACAATAAATCTGGAACAGATCAGATCATCTATCATTGAGATATAACAGTTAGAATAATGTAGGGGCGCACTGGAGTCATATGTTAAACCACAATATAAATGTGTGTAGAAGTGCTCAGTGGTGAAGCACACTAAATCTCGTCCAGATCGGATGATGTATCAGTGAGATATAATTGTAGTAAAAATATAGGGGGCTCTGTGGAGGGCATTGGCCAATTATCATGTATGCCTGTTGAAGTAGTGGATAATGATAGACTGTAGTGATTTTGGTGCACCTTTGTTCAAATCCGTGGAATTTAGAGCTAAATGTATGGTGACGGCTTCACATCTGAGATCATCACGCCACCATGCCCACATCCCCCAGCAAAAACTGTTTGTAATTTAAAAAAATTCAGACCAACTTATTATTTGACTTCTAACACAGGATCATCCTGATTAGTTCAAGGGTGTCAGAGAGGGAATATTCCAAGTTAAAAAAGTGACTTCCTGTTCTGAGGGGGCGAGGCTTCGATGAAGTCCCAACATGACCACAAAGGATCATCGTGCATCCAACTCGGATGACAGCTTGGTGCATTTTGGTCTTTCAATGTGAAAGTTAATAAACTATATAAATATGGTATAAGAGGGACAACATTAAAGTGGGTAAATAGTTATTTGGAAGATCGAAAACAATTTGTTCAAATTCATGACATAAGATCCAAATTTAGTAATATAACATCCTTATTTTCCGGCACTCGGCGAAGCAGGTCGCCTCTCTTTTTGCTCCTCTCCCCCCCTAAGTTTTTCCTCCTCCCTGCTTGCATTTTGTCTCGTCTTTAACTCTTCAGCTCAAACCAATCTGGAATGGATTTATTTACGTGGGCTGTTTCCTCTATTGATAATATTTTTTCAACGAAGCACACCGGACCAGGAGAAGCGGCTTGCCCCTTCGACACGCATGCGGTGGGATACACTATGGACTCGTGGCCAATGTGTCTGACCGTTCTCTCTGTCGAAGACGTTGAAGTTCTGTGGATTATTGGAATATTGGTGGCAGTTGCCCTGCTTTTTGGGATCGGCGGATGTTTTCTGCTACTGGAAGCTGAGGGAGGCAGCCGCGGCGATCAACGCACTGGCGAGACTCCCTGCTCAACCAGATTCTCTGATCCGGGCTATGACCTCAACAAGCCAGCTGTTGTGCGAGCTGAGCCGCACGGTGGGAGCAACGGCGGACAGCCGCAGACCTGCGGTGCGCTTTGGGACTCGTTTACAGCCCCACCAGGGCAGAGACGAGGATTTGTAGCTCGGAACCTCATATGATTCGGATTTGGACCTGAACAGCACCTGGACTTCAAGGCTGCAGTCAAAAGTACACTGTAGCCTGGTCTGTAAATAAATAAGCGACTAATCTAATAAGCTGTTGAGAACTCGCTAACCCCCCCCAGAGGTCTCCGTGTGCTTTCAGAATGGAGCCGAGCTAAATGTCATCTAGAGACTGTGCTTATCTGAAATGACTTTCACGGACAATCTCCCTGCTTGCCATGAAACGCAACATGTCCTGTCTTATTCGTGCTAAAGCTGGTAGAGTTTTTTAGACTTTATCATGGAGTGTCCTAAGACAAATTGTGATAGATTCTTTTTTGAATACCACTGATTACCCGACTGTATGTTCCTTTTTCATCTCTGATTGTTGGTGGCGCGGTTTTATACTGCTGCGGCTTCCGTGCGTACATCCCTCTTCGGATGGTGCGCGCGCCAATTGCAAAACTTTGTACCTTGGTGCAAATATGCCAATAAAGATATATTCTATTCTATTCTATTCTATTCTATTCTATTCTATTCTATTCTATTCTATGGAGTGCCTCAGGGCTCAGTACTTGGACCCAGGTTATTTAATTTGTATGTAAATGTGATATGCCAGGTTATGTAAATTTGTATGTAAATGGTGATATTGACACTGGTCAATGTGTCAGACTTTTTTAGATGTATTTTATTTGCAGACGACAACATTTATTTGTAAGGGTGATGATACAGAACAAATGCTGGAGTTAATACTGTCAGAATTTGTGAAAATCCAAAATTGGTTTTGTCTAAATAAGTTATCATTAAATCTGGATAAAACTTATTACATGATACGCAGCAACAGAAAAACAGATGTTCACGCTCCATTTTTGGTAGATGGAACTGAAATTTGTAGAGTTAATGAGGTGAAATTTTTGGGTGTTATTATTGATGAGAAATTAACATGGAGACCTCACATAAACAATTTGAGAACAAAAATATCTAGATCGATAGCCGTTCTGTATAAAGTAAGAGAGTTATCTGCAGCGCAGATTACCCACCCTTTTTGGAGTCCTTGGAGGGGGTACTGGAGAGTGCGCCTCCTGGGGACTCCCTTGTTCTGCTGGGGGACTTCAACGCTCACGTGGGCAATGACAGTGAGACCTGGAGGGGTGTGGTTGGGAGGAACGGCCCCCCTGATCTGAACCCGAGTGGTGTTTTGTTGTTGGACTTCTGTGCTCGTCATGGATTGTCCATAACGAACACCATGTTCAGGCATAAGGGTGTACATATGTGCTCTTGGCACCAGGACACCCTAGGTCGCAGTTCGATGATCGACTTTGTTGTCGTCTCATCTGATCTGCGGCCGCATGTCCTGGACACTCGGGTGAAGAGAGGGGCGGAGCTGTCAACTGACCACTACCTGGTGGTGAGTTGGCTCCGATGGTGGGGGAGGATGCCGGTCAGACCTGGCAGACCCAAACGTATTGTGAGGGTCTGCTGGGAACGTCTGGCAGAGTCTCCCGTAAGACGGAGCTTTAACTCCCACCTCCGGGAGAGCTTTGAACACGTTCCGAGGGAGGCGGGGGACATTGAGTCCGAGTGGGCCATGTTCCGCGCCTCTATTGTCGAGGCAGCTTATCAGAGTTGTGGCCGCAAGGTTGTTGGTGCCTGTCGTGGTGGCAACCCTCGAACCCGGTGGTGGACACCGGCGGTGAGGGATGCTGTCAGGCTGAAGAAGGAGTCCTATTGGGCCTTTTTGGCCTGTGGGACCCCGGAAGCAGCAGATAGGTACCGACAGTCCAAGCGGCATGCGGCTCGGGTGGTTGCTGAGGCAAAAACTCGGGCGTGGGAGGAGTTCGGAGAGGCCATGGAGAATGACTTCCGTACGGCTTCGAGGCGATTCTGGTCCACCATCCGGCGTCTCAGGGGGGGAAAGCGGTATGCGACCAACACCATTTATGGTGGGGATGGCGTGCTGTTGACCTCAACTCGGGATGTTGTGAGTCGGTGGGCGGAGTACTTCGAAGACCTCCTCAATCCTACTGGCACGTCTTCCACTGAGGAAGCGGAGCCTGGGGACTTTGGGTCGGGCTCTCCAATCTCTGGAGCTGAGGTCACCGAGGTGGTTAAAAAGCTCCGCGGTGGCAGGGCTCCGGGGGTGGATGAGATTCGCCCTGAGTTCCTTAGGGCTCTGGATGTTGTGGGGTTGTGTTGGCTTACGCGACTCTGCAATATCGCGTGGACATCGGGGGCAGTTCCCTTGGATTGGCAGACTGGGGTGGTGGTTCCCCTATTCAAAAAGGGGGACCGTAGGGTGTGTTCCAACTATAGGGGGATCACACTCTTAAGCCTCCCTGGTAAGGTCTATTCAGGGGTTCTGGAGAGGAGGGTCCGTCGGATAGTCGAACCTCGGATTCAGGAGGAGCAGTGTGGTTTTCGTGCTGGTCGTGGAACACTGGACCAGCTCTACACCCTCAGCAGGGTCCTGGAGGGCGCGTGGGAGTTTGCCCAACCAGTTTACATGTGCTTTGTGGACTTGGAAAAGGCATTCGACCGCGTCCCTCGGGGGGTTCTGTGGGGGGTACTCCGGGAGTATGGGGTACCAGGCCCATTGATATGGGCTGTTAGGTCCCTGTACGACCGGTGTCAGAGCTTGGTCCGCATTGCCGGCAGTAAGTCAGGCTCGTTTCCAGTGAGAGTTGGACTCCGCCAAGGTTGCCCTTTGTCACCGATTCTGTTCATAACTTTTATGGACAGAATTTCTAGGCGCAGCCAAGGTGTTGAGAGGATCCGTTTTGGTGGCCTTAGAATCGCTTCTCTGTTTTTTGCAGATGATGTGGTCCTATTGGCTTCATCAGATCGTGATCTACAGCTTTCGCTGGAGCGGTTTGCAGCCGAGTGTGATGCGGCCGGGATGAGGATCAGTTCCTCCAAATCCGAGGCCATGGTCTTGAGCCGGAAAAGGGTAGCATGCCCTCTCCGGGTCGGGGAGGAGGTCCTGCCCCAAGTGGAGGAGTTTAAGTATCTCGGGGTCTTGTTCACGAATGAGGGAAAACTGGAGCGTGAGATCGATAGGCGGATAGGTGCAGCGTCCGCAGTGAAGCGGGCGCTGTACCGGTCTGTCGTGGTGAAGAGAGAGCTGAGTCGAAAGGCAAAGCTCTCAATTTACCGATCGATCTACGTTCCTACCCTCATCTATGGTCATGAGCTTTGGGTTGTGACCGAAAGAACGAGATCTCGGATACAAGCGGCTGAAATGAGTTTTCTCCGCAGGGTGTCTGGACTCTCCCTTAGAGATAGGGTGAGAAGCTCAGTCATCCGGGAGGGACTCGGAGTAGAGCCGCTGCTTCTCCACATCGAGAGGAGCCAGTTGAGGTGGCTCGGGCATCTGGTTAGGATGCCTCCTGGACGCCTCCCTGGGGAGGTGTTCCGGGCATGTCCCACCGGGAGGAGGCCCAGAGGAAGACCCAGGACACGCTGGAGGGACTATGTTTCTCGGCTGGCCTGGGAACGCCTTGGGATTCCCCCAGAGGAGCTGCTCCAGTGGCTGGGGAGAGGGAAGTCTGGGCCTCCCTACTTAGGCTGCTACCCCCGCGACCCGACCCCGGATAAGCGGACGAAAATGGATGGATGGGTGGATGGAGTTGGAGATGCAGTAGTTGTTCCTTATTTGGTTTACTGTACTGTATTGAAGTCTGGGGTAAAGCATGTAAAACTATAACTAATCCTTTGTTCATTTTACAGAAAAGAGCTATACGAATTATTATGAAAAAAAACTATAGATATCCATCGACTAATTTATTTTATCAACTGAAAATGTTGAAGTTCTATGATTTGGTTAATTATACTATTTTGTTGTTTATGTATAAGGCACATAAAGGCATGTTGCCTCTCAATATTCAAATTAATTTTGTTAAAAGAGAGAGTGTATATTTTCTTAAAGGAATTGAGATGTTTGTGAAGCCTTATTTTAGTACTAGTTTGAAGGAACGATCCACAATAATTCAGGGAATAGGATTGTGGAATGGTTTGGAAGATAAAGGTAAAAATGCCAGATCACTGTATACATTTAAGAGTCAGAGTCAGAGAGAGTCAGAGAGTCTTTATTGTCATTTGCACCGCATGTGGTACATGTGATGAAAACGAGATTATGTACACGGGGTCCCAGTTACATCCAACAACAAATGCAAGAGAAAAACAGTAATAACATCTAGAATTAACTAAGAAAAACATCAACTAGTAATACACTAAGCCTAATATAGTGGGAATAAACAGCAGCACGAACATGAGTTTGTATGAGCAGATGGTCACAGATGAACACAGATGAACACAGCAACAAGAAAACAGATCAGCATCAGCATGATGTGATATTTTGCAGTGTTTATTTTTTATTTTATTTTTATTTATTCATGAGTCTAACAGCCTCAGGGTAGAAGCTGTTCCTCAGTCTAGTGGTTCTACACTTGATGCTCCTCAACCTCCGTCCTGAGGGGAGTGGGGCAAAGAGTGAGTGTGCTGGGTGAGTGAGGTCTTTCATGATGCAGGTGGCTCTTTTCCTGCATCTGGAGGTGTAAATGTCTGTGATGGTGGGGAGACTGACTCCAACAGACTTCTGTGCAGCCTTCACCACTCTCTGTAGAGCTTTCCTCTCTTCAACTGTGCAGCCTCCATGCCACACGTTGATGCTGGAGCACAGGACGCTCTCCACTGCACACCTGTAGAACGAGGTGAGAACTGGGCTGCTCAGACCAGCACGTCTCAGCCGTCTGAGGAAGTAGAGTCTCTGATGACCTTTCTTGATCAGGCTGGTGGTGTTGTTGCTCCAGCTGAGGTTATCATTCATGTGTACACCCAAGTATTTGTAGCTGGAGACCACTTCCACTGCAGACCCACCTATTTTCAGTGGGGCATGGGTGTGTTTGTTCCTTCTGAAGTCCACAATCATCTCCTTTGTCTTCTTCACATTCATGTGAAGATTATTCTCTTTGCACCAGCTCTCCAGGTGTTCCACCTCCTGTCTGTAGCTGGACTCATCATTGTTTGTGATGCATCCCACCACCGCTGTATCATCTGCAAACTTAACAATATGACAGCCTGGAAGTGTGGCTGTACAATCATATGTGAGCAGAGTGAACAGAAGGGGGCTCAGCACACATCCTTGAGGAGAGCCAGTGCTGAGGGTTATGGTGGAGGAGGAGAAGTTGTGGATCTTCACGGACTGTGGTCTGTCTGTTAAGAAGTCTAGTACCCAGTTACAAATAGAGGGGCTTAGTCCAAGTGTAGATAGTTTGTCTATCAGAGTTTGGGGGATCATGGTGTTGAAGGCAGATGTGAAGTCCACAAAGAGCAGACGCACGTATGAGTCCTTCTGATCCAGGTGGGTGAGAGCAGTGTGGACCACGGAAGAAATGGCGTCCTCTGTTGATCGGTTCTCACGGTATGCGTATTGATGAGGGTCCTCGTTGATGTTGACGGTTGCCTTGATGTGGGACATGACCAGTTTCTCAAAACATTTAGCGACTATCGGGGTGAGGGCCACCGGTCTATAGTCATTCAGACCAGTCACTGTGGAGCTCTTTGGGACTGGGATGATGGTCGCGGTCTTCAGGCAGGTGGGAACTGACTCCAGTGCAAGTGAGGTGGTGAAGATGTCAGCCAGCACCTCACAGAGCTGGTCCGCACATTCCTTCAGAACTTTCCCTGGGATGTTGTCTGGTCCGGTTGCTTTATGAGGATTAATCCTTCTGAGACTGCCTCTCACTTCTGCTGCGGTCACCCTGAGATGCTCTTCATCTGGTGATGAGGTGAGTCTGGTGCTAGCTGGTCTGTTTGGATCATCAAAACGTGCATAAAACTTATTGAGGGCAGAGATGGGTCCCTGGGGCATTGTTTGTTCTTCCCTTTGTAATCTGTTATGCATTTAATACCCTTCCACATGCTCCGTGGACTGATAGAGACTGATAAAGATGAGTTTCTTGGAAGAATATGGAAATTGTTAATATATATCTACTTAATATATATCTGATTTGATTAAGATGTTTGAAGTTTTATGTTTTTAATTTAGCTAGATTGATATTGTCTTTGTGAATTAAATTTTTTATATATAATTTGATTTACATTAGAATTAAGTAAAATGGCACAGTTTTCATAAGACTAGTTCTTCTTCTGCCACCTTTCATTTTATTTTATTTACTTTTTTATTGTATTGTATGTATAAATGTCATGTTTTTAAATGAAATGAATAAATGTCCCCCCCCC
>JBBPBX010058936.1:0-12129 GCA_038048925.1 Garcialebias charrua | reverse complement strand
GTGGTCATAATAATGCCTGTTTAGGTTAAAAATAAACTATCAAGTTGTTTTGTATTCATAAGTATTGTTTTACTGAACATGTTCTTTACATTTTAGGGGTCTAGATCAGTTTGTTTTAGTTTTCTCTTCTTCTTCTTGCCTGCCCTGGACTCTGACTCACTTTACCACATTTAAAATTTATGAAGAAATGTTGTTTTCTTGTTCAGACTTATGTTTTCCCTGCACTTTCTGTCCCAGCGAGTTTTATGAAAGTCTTTTCTTCCTTTCAGTCATTTACATTTGTGTCCTCATCCAGTCACTTGTTCGTAAAAGAAAGAAAGAGACACTTTAAAACTCTTCAGACAAGCTTATGGTTATTACGTTTCAGGGACACTAAGGGACACTTGAAACCTTCTGAACATCCAATTAAAATCAGAGCCCTAAAGAACGACTAATAACCAAGAGATTTCAAAACAGTGATGCATATCCTCAGAATTTCAAACTACAGTACTGTACAATCATCTTGTGCTGAGGAAAGAGGGAGTTGTTTTAGTTGTAATGATGTCATTAGTAATCTTGAGATGTAAAAGTACTCAGATAATATGTTGTATGTGACTTTTAGCTACTACCACTCCAATTTTTAGCTCAGCATATGCAAAATGAACTGTTTTAGTCTTTTTGTTGTGTTTGCACATCGATTAGCTGCGGTGTTCATCTTGAATTGTACTGTCTCTTAAAGGTATTGTGACAATATACTAAACCATAGACATCTTTAGAAAGAGGAGCTACTCCGCTTTGATTTTTTGTACTCAGATGCTTCGAATAATTAATATATAAAAGTATTTTTTAATAAACGTAACTCTGCAGTGCGTCGCAATTTTCGGGTGGAGAAAGGAGGGGTCAAACGCCGACGCATTTTTATGACGCAATGTATTGAACGCACATTGTAAATAACAAATAGCAGTGAATATATAAACAGAGGAATTAAGCAATTTAAGTGAAGATTTGAGCAATTTGTCTTCAGTTTGGGAAGCCGAAGTTAGTTTGAGTGATGAACAAGTAACAGCTGGTTATAATGTAGGTCTGCAGCCGCATTTATTTGAGCCTTACCGTTCAGGGAGCGAGGGGAACTCTGAGATTTCAGAGGAGGTAGGTTCCGAGGGTGAAAGGAATGGAACCCGATCTTAGTCAAAACAGCTTCATTTCGTCTGGGCGGCTCCGTGCCATCCATCCATCCATCCATCCATCGCGACCAGAGCCGCTAGCTCTCCAGCATTGCTCCCCCTGCACCAGCTGAGTGAAGCGACTGAACTTCATGTGCCTACGTCACATGACGTCGCATGCGGAAGTACCCGGATTTCCCGTGACGAAGCACGGCGCCAAGTTTAAAATCACTTTGAAACAAATTTTCATTATCATTTTGCTTGTAAAAATGAACATAGTTGAATGATACAACGTATATACAGGTAGTCCCCGATTTACGAGCGAGATCCGTTACAACGAGGCGCTCGTAAACCGGAAATCTCGTAATTTGGAACGGTTGCCATGTCTCTCGTAAGTCCGAAATTTCGCTCGTAAATTGGAACGGTTTCGCTAGCGCGACTAAAAACACTCTATTTTCATCCAAAAACTGCTTATGAGTGCATAAAAATGATCGGAAACGTGTGTCCATATGCTTAGCTAACTAACTGTGGTGAAAAAACACATGAAAACTCAGTATTTTTTGCGTTTTTTCCAAAAATTCGCCAGCTCGTAAGTCTGGAACCTCGTAGATCAGAGCGCTCGTAATTCGGGGACTACCTGTATGTTGTGCCACTTTATGCATAGTTCCAACATCATGTCACAATACCTTTAAAGTTACTGTAATAAGCTGTAGAAGTTCATCCAAAGATGACATTCTTGGAGGTTTGTTTAAATTTGTCTTCTGGTTCTTGTGAATCAGTTCATGGGATTGTCAGGATGTGCAGCAAAGCTGCTGGTCCTACAGAACCTCACTGATGTATACAAGGTGAGGTCAGTGAACAAGGCCAGGCTGATTCTGGCAGATCCTGATCATCCACTCCATGGTGAGTTCAGGTTGCTTCCATCTGGACGCAGATATCTGCTGCCCAGATGTAGGACGAACAGACTAAAAAACTCATTCATCCCTGTAGAGATCAGGCTTCTCAACGAACAGCGATGACTTCTGTTATTTTAACGTCTTAAAACACGTCTTGTGTAGTATGGATGTTTAGTGCATTTAACGACTGTGAAAGAAATCACCCCTTTGGGATAATAAAGATACTTGAACTTGAGCTGAACTTGAGATATTATGCTAACACTACAGACTAACCAACAGAAATGGGAAAAACACTGTCGGCTCAGGTGGAGGGAGATGAATTAATAACTGATTGAGACAATAGGTTCCTCCGTCTCCAGGCAAACTGGGAAAGACAAAGGAACATTCTGCGGCGACTCGCGAAAGAAAACATTATGTTTATGTTTATTAAATTTGTTCTTTTTTTTTTTTTACAAAAAAAAACAAAACAAACAATACAAAACAGTCCCATAAATGATAACGTACAAAACGTACGTTAACAAAATTTAGTTTTGATAATTTTCTTAAATGTAAACATTGACTTGGCATTTTAAACTTCATTCTCCAAACCATTCCATAATCTAATTCCCTGGATTGAGGTAGAACGTCCCTTCAAACTAGTTCTGAATTTTGGTTTTACAAATATCTCTGTCCCCTTAAGATTATAACAACTTTGTCTTTTGACAAAATGCATTTGGATATTTAAAGGTAATGCATTAGTTCCACCCTGATAGATATATTCTTTTCTTAAAGCGAAGAAAAAGGATAAGATCAACTCAACACGACATCCAGGGGTTTGAAGCCTCGAGGGGAAAACTGAAATGAACTCCACCTTCCAGAGAAAACGCTTCAACGGACAAATTACGCAACAAATGACGTCTTGTTGAGCTGAAATTAGCCAATTTTCTCCTCACTTCCCATTTATTTCTGCTTGCTCATGACAAAAGAGTAAATGGCTGTTTGATTCAGTGCAAGTGAAAAAAAAAACAGAACTAAAACCAGCTAACAGTGTGGATTTAAGGACTCGAACAGTTGTGTGGCAAAGACGGTGAGAAGCTGAACAAAGCGACATGATGTGGTTTATCTGGACTGTACCAGGGTACCACAGCACCGGGTCTCTTCCCTCCATCACGCGTACTCCATTATAGCGCTGCCACTGAGTAGCAACTCTCGCTCTTCAATGATTCATGAGAGGCCATTTTCTTTTGCCGAGTGAAGCCATTAAGATCTCGCCACCGGGCCTGGCATGTGGCTCTGCACCTGTCCTAGTCTCAGTGCAGAGAAAAAGATGTTTCTAACTTGGGTTTTTACTGCCTCTGATCCAAAACAACGCTGCTGAGAAGGTTAACCTGAACTTTCAGGACACAGGATGCTATCCGGACGAGGCTACACGAGCTTTTCAGCAAATAAAAACAACACTTTTCTTTATCATTTGCTAAAAGCTACTTCAGTGCTCTTATGAGTGGTCTATCTAATAAATTACATTTAGATGTTTTGTCTTATGAAATACAGGTAGTCCTTGACTTACGACGGCCTCGACTTACGACGTTTCGCGGTTACGAACGCCCTCCCGTTGAAAAGCATTGTTCGAGTTACATGGTTTATGCGCCTTTACACCAAAAAATACGGTACCGAAACTCAGTGGAAACTTACAGGAGGGAGGGGGGAGAGTAGCTTGATGCACTCAGTGGAAACTTACTGTTTGGACAGGCAGACCGGAGCAGAGGAGGTTAGGAGGGGCTAATATGCTAACAGACCTTACTGTAAAACGCTGGACCGCGCGTGGAAAAGTACAGGATACCTTATTGTTTGGAGCGGAGGTTCACAAGGCAGAGAGGCTACAGCTGAGCAACAAGCTAACATGCTAACAGACCTTACATGTAAATGCTGTGGACCGCGTGAAGCTGCAGGAAGCTGCAGAGCTCACCAGCTCCCAGTAAGAAATGAACTCTTTCCTTCATTATGGCTCCAAATGTACTGTATGTGTTTTTGATAATTATATAGGGTAATGTGTTAGGATAGGCTAAGTGCTTGGTAAAATACAGTACAGTACTGTAAGTATGAGGTGCCGTTTGGACGTATTTTCCGACTTACGACGATTTTCGAGTTACGACGCGACGCAGGAACGGATCTCCGTCGTAACCCGGGGACTACCTGTATATTACTTCCTGTTTTAGTTTCAGAATTCACACACTAAAAAAATGTTAGTTTGCCTAATTTTGTCATACTGGTTTCTGGTTATTATTTTGGTGTTTTAAGCAAACAGTTCATGAATGCCAGTATATAAAAGTATATATATATTCTCCCAAAATAACTTAAAATTTGTTAAACAAGCAACAACACAGAGAAAATACCAATGAGCGACTATGGCAAGCACCTTGGGACAGTCTTTAAAAAGTCAAAGGAATGACTAATTTTGAACCAAAGATGTTACCTTGGATTTTATAAGTGTGGATTTAGTTGCTTTAATGTTAAATATTGTTGCTTAGATGCAACAACTTATTTTGAGTTTTAAATTAAACTCAAAACAATTTATACAATACCCAGATGTCACTTTTTACAGTGTAGAAGCCTTTTGAAGGAGGCCATGAGAGCAGGTTTCTGTAAGAAAAAACATACAAACTTTTTTTAATACTTTTTTTTTTTTTACAAAAATACTGCTGAATTTAATCAAGCTAATCTATTGAATCAGTTTAAAGTCATAATACTGTATTGAGCAGTTACAGGATTTATTTTTACAATCCAAAAAATAAAAAATAAAGCTTTTCCCCCCTTGTTTGTATTCTTCATTGAATAAAAAACATATGTGGCTGCATATTTCTCTAAATGAATCGTTTGTTCTGTGAAAGTTGTGCAGATGAGCTGTGAGAAAGACAGATAAGAGCTGCATTCTTGAAGCTATAAAAGCCAAACAGATTAAACTGTTGACAATAAAACCTCTTTTAAATGAGACTCTTAATGCGCGCTGAGAATTGAATTGCTTTTAACAACGTTAACCGGAGAAGCTAAAGAAGAAGACAGATGTGTTTGTGTAAGAACTGGAGCTGGAGTTAATGTCTAATATTTAGCTGAATACAGATGTAGGAATTAAGAGGAGGTCAATATTAATACTGACCTCTTTATCCTTAATTAATCTACTTATTCAGATTGAATAGTAAATTCACGGATTCTGTTCTTTTTCAGTTTACCCAATATTTCTGTGATCTTTATGATGGATAAATACACAAAGCCATTAAGTGACAAAGACGTTAACTTAGTTTGATATGTCAAAGAGACACTATCATTTATTTACAATAAATCAACTAAATTAACACCATTACACTTGATTGACATGATTTCACTTTCTTTCAATTCAAATACGTCAGCACACTTAAATTTAACACAACAGACATAAATATTAGATGTTAAGCATATTTAGTCTGTGGGCTCTTTAACTTAAAAAATATAGTTTCCAGCTTAGGTTGAGAGGGAAAAGAAATAGGAAAGATTTATGGAGGAAGAAAAGTTAAGAGTTTTAGGGAGTTATCTTGATGTGTTTAACCAGAAACATGGCAGTTCTCCGGCCGATTAAAGCTACACGTTGGTACCCTTGGCAAAGCATTTGACGACTTGTTACCTCGTGAAGATGGTCAGTCTCCCTCGGTCCAGTTTGGTCAGTTCGTTTACCATTCTCAGCGTCTCCAGACGTGCGCCTTGACTCGAACCGAAGTAACGGCAGCTCCTGGTGCTGTTGTTCAAGATAAGACGTTCCTTAAAGGAATGTCAATAAAAGAGAGCTTTTCAGCTGTTGAAGATGGCTTATAACTTGGCATGTTATAAGTCTTTAACTGAATGACGTGTCCTTAGCGTGTGACTAGACGATCATCAGTTCTTTGGAGAAGACCATGGTTTGAGGCTTACTCCAGCAGACTTCTTTTGAGAAAGTAAGATGTGAAGGTTTTAACTGAGACGTGACCCAGAAAATGTGTTCTTTCTGATTGGCCGAATGGCATCATAAGTTGATGTGAGGATGACATCAACATGTTGAAAGGGGGTCAAAAGATTAGTTTGTCAGAAAGATAAAGTGTTAGTTTCAGATGTCAGCATTTTATCATAAAACTGATTCCTTTGCTTTAACACTTTAACAAAATACTGTTGGTTTGATTAAAACAACGTCATTAAGCATCACATATGGGACCTATTAATGATAATAGCTTGATTATTAAATAGGACAAAAACAAAAGTCTCTGGATGTCTAGATTGTCCTGAGCTCAAGCTAAAATGAATGAGATAAAGTGTTCCTTTTATCTTCACATGCAAGTTCGAGAGGAGAGGAGAAATCCTCCATGTACAACATTTTGAATTAAGCAGAGTATTTGATTTATCTGACATTAAAATGTACTGATGCTCTTACAAATAAAATTATTCTTTTGATCACATCAGCCTAAAATCAAAGATAGAAATAGTCTCTTTTGGTGACTATATTTATCAGATTATAGCTAAATGAATGATTTTGTAGTAAATGTCTTGCTTTACTGAGAGGTCAGTAAAGGTCATCACTGGACAGTTCAAAAACCTTAATTTGACCCTGGGTAGGTCCACTACATCTCCCCCCTTTTGGAAGCCATCGCCAGTCCTTGGGGATGGGGTCCAACACGAAAGGAAACCTTGAACTGTCTTTGATCTTGAAGTAATCCAGCAAGTGGAAAAAAAAAATCAAAAATTATAATCCCATAAAGTTTTTGGAAATTCCATACTGTTCGTAGGTAATCCCATTGCGAAAAGCTTTTAATCCTTTGGAAAACAAAGTCTGTTAACTCTTGGAAAACAAAGTCTGTGATCCCTTGGAAAGCAAAGTCTTATAATCCACAGCGGTAATTCCACAGCAGTAAATCCCCAACGATTAGTTTTGTTGAATGATCAGCAACAATTGTTTTCATAATCAGCATGTAGAGGGGATCCCTCGATTGACGCAGAGGAGGCGGCCCTTGGATGAAGGTTGAAGACCAAGCGTTGGAGCTGCAGGTCCCCACATCGATGGTTGGAGGCTGGTTGGTTTCCAGTCCGTGCCACTCTGGTTCTATGTGTCATGCATTTATGTGGTTTTTAAGGTGGGCTTATGATTGGGATTTTACATTAAGCCTTACCTATATGCACCTGGTATGTAAGCTATCATGGTTTAGATCAGCTACAATTACCAATTAAGGGGTGGATCAAATCTATAAATTAGGTATAGGGATCTGTACCTATAGAATTTTGGAGGGCTTCTGTAACGAAGGCCTCTAATTCCAAACTATTCCTCCATTCATTACTTAGTTTAGGTTAAACTAACATAAAAATGAAATATAGTTTGATCTAAATGTCTGTTGTCTTTTAGACGCACGACGTAGGATTTGGTATTCCTAATAAATTTTGAAGTCTATGGCGAGACTCATCAAAATGAATAGACAATCTAGAATAGAAACGATCAAATCGGTTCAATTTAGAAATTGTGAGGTCAATATAGTTTATGGTACCTCGAGTAGCTTTAAACTACATTGACTCTTCGACGATTGAGATTTAACAAAACGAACTGCATGTTGGCATAGTTAAATCCATATCATTCATTAACCAATGTTAATACAAAACCTTTTTGGCTGGGAGTGTTCAGAACCAAACAATATCTCAACTAATGACAACAGTAATGACTAAACAACACGGAAACAACGTTTCACTGCTTCGACACACTCTTGTCGTCAGATTCCAAAGTGCAACACACAAGAAAAACAGGTCTCAACTTTATGACCGAGGTCAAATTAAATCTCGTGGATTTAAACGGTTGTTAAGGTTAGTTTTTTTTGTTGTGAGTTTAGGCTTAGCGTTTCTAAGTTCAAATTGGACAATGTGACTTATAGGGTGGGAAATTACGGTAGTTTAAACCTGATTAGTTTATTTACTAACTTGTGCTTGGACGACCTTATTATCCCATGAAGTCGGTGTGTTTGTGAGATCTTTATCTTTTGTGGAGTCATTGAACGCCTTGTAAGGTTTGATCTGATTTCGATGTACCCATTTAGCAATTGGCTCTTTGCGGCCTTTGCTGATTTTGATTTCGTAGACGACTGAGGACACTTTGTCTGTTATCAGATGAGGTCCAGTCCACCTGGGCATTAGTTTGCGGGCGAGAGTTCCGGTCTCGGACCCTCCTTTCCCGGTTGCTGGAGCGAACGTATAGTACCAGACTCTGTCTCCCACTTGGAGTTCATTGTGAGAGGCCTTCTGGTCGTAGTACGCCTTGCGTCCTTCAGCGGATTTTTCCAGGTTTTTCTGGGCGAAAGCAAAAGTGTTTCTGAGGTGTACATTCAAATCTTTCATGTATTGTTGTGTGGTGTAGGCTGTCGCCATGGCGGCGTCGCCTGGTTGGTACAACAGGTGTAGAGGGAGAGTCATTTGTCGACCGGTCATCATCTCGAAGGGAGAGATGCCAGTTGATGTGTGTGGAGTGGCTCTTATGGCCATGAGGACCAGAGGGAGTTTCACGTCCCAGTCCTTGTGGTTTGCAGCCACGTATTTCTTCAAAATACTCACCACAGTTCTGTTTGCTCTCTCTACTTGGCCTGAAGCCTGTGGGTGGTAGCCGACATGAAAGTTGGCCTTGACGCCTAGCGTCTTCCACAGTTCTTTCATCACTTCACCTGTGAAGTGTGTACCTTGGTCTGAGTTCACCCTAAGGGGAAGTCCAAACCTTGAGAATATATGATTCATTAACAACATAGCAGTGGTTTGTGCTGTGTCGTTAGGAGCTGGTAGGCATTCTACCCATTTGGTGAATGCACAGGTTACCGTGAGAAAATATTTATTTCCTCTAGAGCTCTTAGTGAGTGGTCCAACCCAGTCGATCTGGAGGTCAGACCATGGGAATGCAATGCCTCTGCTTTGCAGTGGTGCTCTGTGAAGTGGTCTGGTTGGCTGAAACTGGCCACAGACCACGCACCCTTCAATGTAGTCCTTGACATCCTTCTTCATTCCAGGCCAATAGGCAATTTGTTTTAATGCCGTCAGCGTGGCTTTATCTCCTTTGTGTCCTGCGGACGGGAGATCATGGGCATGAACTAACATCACCCCCCTTTGGTCATGGGGAACCACGAACACAGGTGAGGACGTTGGTCCATGAGCAAAAGTTAAGATGCCCTTGATTAGTTTTAGCTGTTTGCGCAGCTGATAGAGGACCTTAAGGTCTGGATCGGAATCCAGGTCGTCTTTAGACGGACTATTTTTGTTCGGATCGGTCAGGTACAGTATCATGGAGTTGATAGCAGGATCCGACTTCTGTAGTTGGATGATGTCTGGGTCAGTCAGTGCAGGTCGTACAGAGACTGCGTTGTCAGCAGGTCTGGCTGCGGCCTGTGCACGTGTGACTGCCATAACCCTGACCGAAGGTTGTATTGGCAGAGTCTCGATTAACCAGGAGGGGTCGAAGGACCATAGAGGACCTTCGTCGGCTCCTTTCTTGGCTAAGGAATCTGCAATGTCATTGTAGTACTTGTCATCGCCTGGGACTCTAGAATGCCCTGGAACTTTCTTCCAGTAGATCTGTAATCCGTGTGACGTCACCAAGTGATCACACGCTATGAAAAGCTCTTTGTGTTTGACCACTTTTCTGTCGCTTGTTAGGAAACCGTTCAGTTTCCACACAGCGAGGTGACAAGCGAAACTCAAACGAGCATAGTTAGAGTCAGTGCAGATAACTAGCGTCTTGATGGAGCGTTCTACTACCATCTGGAGAGCTATTAGGATTCCTGCAATCTCAGCATACTGAGAAGTCTGAGAGCCTAATTTGTAGCTGAAAGTTATCTGTTCTTGGTCTTGGAGGAGAACTCCTCCAACACCTGCTCTGCAGATCTTGTCGCGGAGGAATGAAGATCCATCCACGTACAACGTTGTCATATCTTTGCAGATATTGTCATCAAAGAAGTGGTGATTCGGGTCTTCAGTTACTGGGGGTTTTACCTCAACCGGCGGCTGGGTGGCTGGTACATCTTGTGTACACTTCTGGCAGATTGCCAAGTCCGTCCCCAGATGTGACTTCTTGTTTTGACCATAACGTATGTCTAGGTTAAAACTTTGAAGCGCCATGAGCCACGTTGCAACACGTGAGTTTGTCACCACACCATCTCTGATGCGTTCACTGTTAAGAAAGGTCACTGGCTGGTGTTGTGTTTCCACAATGATTTTCTGTCCACCAATGTAGCTGGAGAAATGTTTAACTGCCCACACTGTGGTCAGTAAAGCTTTCTCACAGTCTGAGAATCTCAACTCGGGGCCTGCCATCGTTTTGCTGGCGTAGGCTACCACACGTTTGTCTCTGTCGTGTATCTGGTACAGACCCGCACTTATGCAATGAGCTGAGAAGCCCACTTCCAAGTAAAACTCTTTGTTGTAGTCTGGGTAGACTAAACAAGGGGCTGACTTGATCCTGTTTATAAGAGCGTCCATTGCCTGTTGCTGTTTGTCAGTCCAAACAAATGGTACGTCTTTTTTAAGGAGTTCAGTCAGTGGTTTCGCAAGGTCCGCATAGTTTTCGATGAACTGGTTCGAGTAGTTACACACGCCCAGAAAACTTTGTAGTTCTTTGAGATTGGTGGGGACTTTGAGATTGTCGAGGCCTTGGGTGCGAGTCAGCTGTGGTTGTACTCCGTCAGGACCTACAAGTAGGCCAACGTAGTCCACTTTGGTTCTGCACCATTGGCATTTTGACAGTGATATCTTAGCACCAGCAGTTGTCAGCTGATTCAGAACGTGGTCGATCTCAGCCAAATGTGAGTCCAGTGTTGGCTGCCTCAAAAGGACATCGTCCACGTAGATCAGTGTTCCACGCTCGTGGGCGTCTGGACATGCTTTGTTCAAGAAGATGTTGAACTCTGCAGGTGAGTTAGCGTAGCCAAAGGGACACCTGTTAAAGGTGTACTGACGGCCACCAAAAGTGAAAGCTAGTTTGTACTGGTCCTCGGCGCGCACAGGGATGGTCCAAAAACCAGAGGCGACGTCGAGAGTCGAGAAGTACTTACCATTGGTGACCTTGGGCAGTTCCTGTTGGAGTTGCGTCATAGGCCATCTGGATAAGGGAACTTGTTTGTTTAGCTTTCGGTAGTCTATAGTGAGTCTCCACTTACCATTAGGTTTTAACACCGGCCATAAAGGCGCAGAGTAAGTGCTGTTACAGTATCGGATGATACCTTTTTCTAACAGGTCATTAATGATTTCTCTGACAGGTTGATGTGCTGCCAGAGGAATCTTGTACTGTCTGACAAATGCAGGGGGAGCATTAGGCGGGGTTGGGATGCTCACTGTGTGGAGCGTGGTCAACCCACAATCCATCGAGTCAGTTGAGAATGATTTCTCATATTTTAGAAGAACTTTGCGAAGTTTGTCCCTTTCTTCATCAGTTTTCAGGGCGTCGGCTTGGGCGACCACCTGGTCAATCTGTGAAGCAACTGAGAGGGATTCTTGTTCTTTGGGGAGCTCCAGTGAGTCCCCTTCAGTGTCGTAAAACCTGTCAACAGGTAGTGCACTGTAAGTTTGAGGACCTAGACTGTCTCCTCGGTTGAAACCGAACCGGTTGACTGTGTCATGGTCGGAATCATTGGGGGAGAAGAGAGCTATGGCCTGTGTTGGTTTCGTGAACAAGACTTGCCCCGTGTGTTGATTTGGGATCAAGTTTTCTGGGAGTCCTCCCAGAAATGGAATGCTTAGCTCAAAATCATGAAAATCAGTAGAGATCAACCATCCTAGCTGTGTGTTTTTTGGGATCAGTACCTCTTCTGTGCTTGTGTTGCACACAGCAACAGTCGTGGTTCTGCAGTCGAGGGTCACTTGGAATGTGGCCTCCATGGACAGTCCTAAGTTGAAAAACATAGGAGATGGTTGAAAGTATGCCTGTTTTGTGCTAATAGCTTGTCCTTTCATGATGTGACACATCACTGGCTTGTTCATAACCTGTGGTGGTACCGCAGTGTTATGGCTGTTAGCAATCTGACAGACCTCTGGAATGGTCTGTCCAGCCTTAAGGTTCTCTGTTGTTAGCACAGGAGAGTCCTTTGTGGCTGTGTTTAGTG
>JBBPBX010058935.1:0-21936 GCA_038048925.1 Garcialebias charrua | reverse complement strand
TTTATTTATATATATATATATGTGTGTGTGTGTGTTTAGTTATACATATATATAATCTAGGTGTGTGTGTGTTTGTGTGTGTTCATAAATGAACCCTAACGTTTGTATACTGTACTTTTACTTTCCTCCTTTCTGTTATATTTCTGCATAAGGTGAGTTCCAGGGATGGATGGATGACAGGGATGGATGGATGACGCTCCAGTTGGTCCAGGGATGGATGACACTCCAGTTGGTCCAGAAGTTTGTGTGCAGTTATGTACCACAGCAACAAATGAGTGAAAATATAATTTCTATAAATAAATCTGCGTTTGAAGTACATTTGGTGTTGCTGTGTTTCACCTTCTTTATTTCAATAAGATACGTTGTTTAATGTCTAATGAGAAGTTCTACTGCAAATAAAAAAACTAGATGTGATTGTTTTTTTGGCAACTTACCAGTTTAGTTTTTTATTGACAAGTACAAAACTTAAAAACATGCATGTTGCTGTATGGTTCCTCCTCCGGGAGGAGATTGATAAAGTTCAGAATAAAAGCTATAATTATAAACTAAAAACATTTGAAACTGAATACAATATGAGAACTGTGGGTGATTTGATGTCTTTTAATGAAAATGATTGGCTGCGAATAAATACAGAATAAATACCAGAATAAATACCAGGTCAAATACACTCTTCAACAAGAAATGATGGGCAGTTTCTGATTTTAAACAAACTGGAACAGATTCCTAATCATGTGGGACCACTGGACGACCACTGGACGACCACTGGACGACCACTGGACGACCACTGGACGACCACTGGACGACCACTGGACGACCACTGGACGACCACTGGACGACCACTGGACGACCACTGGACGACCACTGGACGACCACTGGACGACCACTGGACGACTGGAGCAAGCAGCCAACCCCTCCGGAATCCAAGACGATGGAACTTGGCCCTTCACTCGTCTGTACCCTTAAAAAAAAAGAATAAACTGTCATGTTTGCATCACAAAGTCTAAAATAAGACCAAGTTTGCTACTACTTTATTCACATGAGAGTAACGAACCTACAATCAAAACAGTACAAACAATACAGTATGTATGTGCAGTATGTATGTATATACTGTATATACAGTGTGCATACAGTATACACATACACACAGTACTGTATACATGTATGTATGTACAGCAAATGTATTACACACACATGTAGTTATATTATTTATCCACACATTTGTTTAGTAAATACTTTAAAAGATGCTATCGCTACATGCTAAGCTAACCACAGCTAGTAGACGGTGCTAAATCATGAAGAAAAAAACAACAACAGCTCCAACACTGAGAAAATTATACTCTCACATTGTTCTGAAATTGTTTCACAAAATGATTTATGTAGAACATTTTGTTTACTGGAGAAAACGTGATCTGAACACGACGTCTTCAGAGCAGATCCAAGCAGAGGAGGGGCAGCTGTCAGCTCCTCCGATGGAGATAAATCCTTCACGTTTACTTATTTTTGGGATGAAGTGAAAACTGTGCTTTGAACAAACGTCTACCCGACAGGAACACCCACTGACCCAACACGAAGTAACCATTGCAATTAATTAGAAATAAACAAAACAAAAAAAACGTGAAAAATACAGCAGTAGACTGGGCTTTAACTGCTGCTCTCACTTCCGGCGGAAGTCGTTCCCATAATTCGCGCAAGGCATCATGGGGGCTAGGAATAAGGTGGATAAAAGGGCTCTGCCAGCGCTCAGTCAGCGAGCAGCAGCATGTTCTCATTCAAAGCGATGCAAAGCGATGCAGGACTGTTTTATATGTGACACAAATTTATTAATTTCCCCTTCTTAATCCCTTATCTGGAGTTTTCTTTTTCCCTCGTCCCTCCTCCACCCTCCGCTGAGTAAAATGAACACGGAAATGGCTGAGGTTGTCACGAGAATTAAACTCGGGTTTTACGTTGCTGACAGAGTCCCATCAGATTTTCTGGTCTTTTGGTGAGCTGGACCAGCGATCCATGGTTTTATTTTATTTTATTAAAACGTTTTATAACATATAAACACTGAATTTGCGCAGCGAGAGAAAAGCTGCAGGACTCCTGCAGCAGGAGGCGGAGCAGCTGTCAGTCAAGTTCACCAGAGCACGGCATGTTCTCATTCAAAGCGATGCAGGACTGTTTTATATGTGACACAAATTTATTAATTTCCCCTGCTTAATCCCTTATCTGGAGTTTTCTTTTGTTTTGTTTTCCCCAAAAGTCAAGTAATCGCTCCCTCGTCCTCCTTCTCCTCCACCCTCCTGCTGAGTAAAATGAACACGGAAATGGCTGAGGTTGTCACGAGAATTAAACTCGGGTTTTACGTTGCTGCCTGAGTCCCATCAGATTTTCTGGTCTTTTGGTGAGCTGGACCAGCGAGCATGGTTTTATTTTATTTTATTAAAACATTGTATAACATATAAACACAGAATTTGCGCAGCGAGAGAAACGCTGCAGGAGGCGGAGCAGCTGTCAGTCAAGTTCACCAGAGCACGGGGGGTGGCTCTGAGGGGAGGGAGCAGAATGCTTTCCCTGTTCAAAATATCCAATGGTTTTATTCCTCAGCAGAGGCCACGCCTCCAGCAAGAATCGTTTCTCAATGGAAAAAGTCCAGACCCTTGTCTGAAGCGAAGTGAAGGACAGGGTCTGGTTTCAACTAGGCTAGGAAGTTATAAGCAAGCTGGACCACTGATGCACACCAAACTAGGTAAATTGGAAGCTAACACACACACATATTTGGGATAACACGTGCCTGTGACCCATTCAAAGTTCAGTGTGTGAAAGCAGAGATTACAGAAAAACACACACACATCCTACTGTATGTAAATTGACAAAAACCACACTTCACACATTGATACCAAGGACCTGTCAAAGTCTTTGTCACCCCAAAAATACACTACACGCGGTCCGTGTCCGCTCCGCTCCGCAGGTCGCAGCTGAGCGAGTCCAAAGTCCACTACCTCCGCTCAGCTCAGGTCCGCCTGGATGCGCCGCTCCAAGACGCATGCGCGGGAATTGCGAGATTGCGCGATAAATCAAGTGATAAATAATGAAGTCAGAACAAAACAATTCATTCGGTGGAAGAAGGAGAACAACAGTAAAGGCTGCCTTGATCTTCTCTCGTAAATAAGCGACAGGACATGGTTTGAGCAACAGGAAGTGATGTTGACATTTCAGAATAAAATAATTTTTTATTTATTTATTTCTTGTATTGCGTTATTAGGTGTAGTCATAGTCATAAATATAATAGTTTAGTCATAGAATAGTCATAAATGATAGTTTGACAGCATTTTTGTACAAATAAATCCGTATAGAGCTAGGATTAGTCCGCCCGTGGTGATTTTATTTTGTAAATACGGAAGTTGTGCTCGTTCCTTTTCCTGTTGGTGCGACGTAATCTTCAAAAATTGACTCCGGCACAGCTCCGTCATCCGGCAGAAATAGAAAAATTTCTAATTTTGACGGACTGCCGTCCGCTCTCCGCAGCTCACCGCCGCCGTGCGGAGCCAGTGTACTTTATCTCATTGATTATAATGGGTGCGTATTTGCTGCGGAGGTCGGACCGGAGCGGGGCGGAGCTGGAACGCGTGTGGTGTATTTTTGGGGTTAGTCTAATTCACAAGTGAGGCTCCTCTGTTCTCATCAGGTGGGATGCGTCTGGGAAAACAGCTGCAGGTCCGCAACCACAAGTTTTAAAAAGTTGAAATCTGACAGAACCAGACTGTGTGCACGTGGATTTTCAAACAGGAGTCACGCACCAACATATGTTGGTTGCAAGCTGAGGTAACACATACATGTAAATTGACAGATCCCACCTTAACAGTAGGGGGTTTCCTTGAAGTCTCTGACAGAAGACACGCAACTGTATGTAAATTGACAAAAACACCTCACAGCCCAACAACAGAGGTCACAGACAAGACACCTCTGTTCCCATCCGGTGTAAAACGCTTGGGAATCAGCCCCAAAGCTGAGTTATAAGTCTTGGAAAGTTGAAATCTCAGACCTCCTCCTCTGTTAAGAGAAGGTTTTTCTCTCTTAACATAAACAGCTTCCTTCACACCCCTCTCAAACCATCTATGCTCTCGGTCCAAAATTTGCACATTTTGGTCATCAAAAGAGTGACCCTTGTCCGTGAGGTGGAGGTGAACAGCTGAGTTTTGTCCAGAGGAGGTTGCTCTCCTGTGCTGGGACATTCTTCTGTGGATGGGCTGCTTCATTTCTCCAATGTAACGGTCTGAGCAGACCTCGCTGCACTGGACAGCGTAAACCACACCACTCTGTTTGTGTGTCGGGGTTCTGTCCTTAGGGTGGACCAGCCTCTGTCTGAGAGTCCTGCTGGGTTTGAAATGTACTGGGATGTTGTGTTTGTTGAAAATCCTTCTGAAATTCTCTGAGACTCCAGCAACATAAGGAATGACAATGTTTTTCCGTCTGTTAGACTTTTTCTGTTCATTATTGTGTTTAGCAGATTTCCTTGCTGACTTGACAAAAGCCCAGTTGGGATATCCACATGTTTGCAGCGATTTGTTGATGTGTTTCTGTTCCTTTTCCTTCCCTTCTGTCTTCGTGGGGATGTGTTCTGCCCGATGCTGTAAGGTTCTGATGACAGAAAGTTTGTGCTCTAGTGGATGGTGAGAGTCAAACAGAAGATACTGGTCTGTGTGGGTTGGTTTTCTGTAAACTTCAATGTTGAGACTGTCATCTCCCTCCATATGCACCAAACAGTCCAAAAAAGGAAGCTTATTGTCCTTAGCATCCTCTCTGGTGAACTTGATGTTGTTGTTGACCGAGTTAATGTGTCTGGTGAACGCTTCCACCTCCCTGGCTTGGATTTTAACCCAGGTGTCATCCACATATCGGAACCAATGGCTTGGAGTTGTCCCCTCATAGGAGTTAAGGGCTCTCTGTTCCACTTCCTCCATGTAGAGGTTTGCAACAATGGGTGACACTGGAGATCCCATGGCACAGCCGTGCTTCTGTCTGTAAAATCTGTCATTGAACTTGAAATAAGTGGTGGAGAGGCAGAGATCCAGCAGGGTGCAGATGTGGTCTGGGGTGAAGTTGGTCCTTTTGTCCAAATCCTTGTCCTGTAGAAGTCGTTTTTTGACGGTTTCTACTGCTTCAGAAATGGGTATGCATGTGAACAGGGAAGTCACATCATACGATACAAGAGTTTCTCCCGGGGTCAGCTTCAAATGTTCAACTTTGTTGGAAAAATCAATGGAGTTCTTTATATGATGGGGTGTGTTTCCAACCAGAGGAGCTAAAATGCCAGCCAGATGTTTAGCAATATTGTATGTCACTGAGTTCATGCTGCTCACGATGGGTCTGAGAGGTGTATCTTCTTTGTGTATTTTTGGAAGACCATACAGACAGGGAGTGGCCTCACCTGGGTACAATCTATAATACAGTACAATGATCGATTGATTGTTTTCTCCGTATTGAACGCCTTTTTTGATTTATCATGTCCTGGACGTAGTGTAGTAAATGTAAACAGTAGTAATAAATGTAAACAGTAGTAATAAATGTAAACAGTATTAATAAATGTAAACAGTGAATGTAAACAGTAGTAAGACTATAGGCAGTAATTTAATACAAACTACTACCTTATAATACTACTTAAAATACTACCTTATAATGTTCTGCTAGTTTTTTGATACTTTGTTAAAAAAAAAAAAACTTTTTTTTCTTTTTTCTCTCTTTTTGTTTTCTATTGTTTATTGTTTGTTTGTTTATCGTTTATTGTTTAAGGAAATTCTACCATTGCTGTTCATTGTGCTTTAGTTTTAGCAGGTCGCTTTCGTAAATGAGCCCATGAGGTTCAAAAGATTTACCTGACTAAATAAAGGTTGAATGAATGAAAACAAACATTAGTGCAAATATTAGAAGTAGTGCAAACTGAATGAGCACATGACTGAGAGTTTAGTGAATAACACGTTTGATGACACAGAGTCCAGTGTTAAAAACTTTGTGTTGAGTGATAATGTGTGAGAAAGTTTTTTGTGTTAAGGCAGTTCAAATGGGAGGGGAGGCAGAGCAGGCAGAGTGTTTAGCATCCTGACTGCCTGATGAACAGAGCTGTCTCTCAGTCTGCTGGTTCGAGCCTGGAGACTCCTCAGTCTCCTCCCTGATGGCAGCAGTCTAAAGCGGCTGTGTAGTGGGTGTGTGGGATCACCTGCCATGCAGAGGGCTTTCCGAGTGAGGCGTTTGCTGTGTAAGTCCTGCAGTGAGGGCAAGGAGGTGCCGACGATCTTCTCAGCTGCTCTCACGATGCGCTGGAGGCTCTTGCGGCAGGATGCAGTACATGCACCAAACCACACCGTGATGCAGCTGGTCAGGACACTTTCTATGGCACCCCTGTAGAAGGTGCACATGATGGGGGTTGAAGCTCCAGCCCTTTTCAGCTTGCGGAGAAAGTAGAGGCGCTGGTGAGCCTTCTTGGCCAGTGCTGCAGTGTTCCTGCTCCAGGACAGGTCCTTTGAGACGTGCACTCCCAGGAACTTGGTGCTGTCCACTCTCTCCACTGCGGTGCTGTTGATGGTCAGAGGGGCATGTTGTGCATCCCTCTTCCTGAAGTCCACGACAATCTCCTTTGTCTTCTCCACGTTGAGAGTGAGATTGTTGTGTCCGCACCACAAGGCCAAGCGGCTCACCTCGTTCCTGTAGTCCGTCTCATCGTTGTTGCTGATGAGACCCACCACTGTTGTGTCGTCCGCAAACTTGATGAAGTGGTTGGAGCTGTATGATGGTGTGCAGTCGTGTGTTAGCAGGGTGAATAGAAGGGGGCTCAGCACACATCCTTGTGGGGCCCCTGTGTTCAATGTGATGGTGCTAGATGTGTTACTCCCGACCCGTACTGTCTGTGGTCTCCCGGTCAGGAAGTCTAGCAGCCAGTTACACATTGAGGTGTTCAGCCCCAGACTGTCCAGTTTAAGGATGAGCTGTTGGGGGATGATGGTGTTGAATGCCGAGCTGAAGTCGATGAACAGCATTCTAACATAAGAGTCCTTCGTGTCCAGATGTGTGAGAGCTGTGTGGAGGGCAGAGGAGATGGCATCGTCGGTTGAGCGATTAGGTCGGTATGCAAATTGGAAGGGATCCAGGGAGGCAGGGAGGACAGATGTGATGCTTTTCATGACTAGCCGTTCAAAGCACTTCATCAGGATGGGGGTGAGTGCTACTGGGCGATAGTCATTGAGGCATGCGGGCGTTGCCTTCTTTGGGACAGGGATGATGGTGGTGGCTTTGAAACAGGTGGGGACGATGGCCTGGCTCAGTGAGATGTTAAAGATGTCCGTGAAGACCGCTGCGAGTTCCCCTGCACAGTCCTTCAGTACACGACCAGGTATGTTGTCAGGACCAGAGGCCTTCCGGGCGTTAATCTTTATGAATGATCGCCTTACGCTGTCCGAGGACAGCGCCAGCACCTGGCCACAAATGGTTCAATGTGAAGGAAAGTAAAGAGACAAAATCCTGAGACTTGGTCCAAAGTTGGACACAGTCCCAAGACACTGACGTCTAATCTGTTTCTATCAGAAGTAAAGAGCAAGAAAACTTCAAGGAATTCACCAAAATATGAGCTCATGTGATGAAGTGATGTCACACCTGATCTGTTCTTACTTCAACATTTATTCTGGATTACTGTCAGCTACTACCACACCAACTGTTAGTTAAATATCTAAACATGTCACTGAGGGACACTTATTTTCCTGTGGCCTAAACTCTATTAGCTGTGGCGGCCATCTTGATTTGGTTTAACTCTGCTTAATTTGTTGCTGGAACAGGATCCAGAAACTCTTGTTTTGACAGGGTGTGTTCTGCTGTTTGTTTGGATCCGGTGACTCAGGCTTATTAATAATAAAGTTATGAACAAATATGACTGCGTTGAACAAATAAAACTTATATTGAATATGTAAACTGAAAATAATTACATAAACACTCATTTTAAACACAACAGCCACTTACAACTTGTTAATATCACAATCTGCCTCCACCCTTAAAAAATCTCCGCCCCTTAAAGAGTGGTGGGGGTGAGTGCCGAGCTAACCAGGCAGTCGTACGCGGGCAGGAGCCCACAGGCAACGGACATGAACAGACGGAGGAGGTGCCTGGAGGTTTCACATGTGGAGTCAGACAGTGAATTCAGAGGAGAAGAGTCGGAACCGTCAAGGAGGAGGGGGGTAGGATGAAAATGTTTACAAATGTAGATGTTTAACAACCTGTTCAAATACAACAAAATGCAGGAAATCACATCTACTTTATTCAACATTTTCTGGGGGAGGACCACAGACTGAGTCAGATGTTCCTGTTGATGGTCAGTGGGATTTTTCTGTTTCTAAACTTTATGTTGTAAATTGTTGCTGTCTGAATCTAAATGACTTGAATGTTGGTGACGTAACTCTAAAGACACGTGTATGAAAAGAGTTGGACACTTTGTGAATAAACAGTGAAGACAGAGGTTCAGTGTTGTCCTCAGTGTCCCTGATGATGGAGGAGGTTGTGGACTTGTTCAGTGTGATGGTCCCATCAGGCTGCATCAGGCCTCCTGAAGGCCCACAAGCTCACAGCTCTTTTTCCACAGCTTCACCTGCACATCAGAGTCAGAGGACTGCATGGAGATCATTGTGGATCAAGATGGATCCAAAGCTTCATCACTTCATGTTCATCCAGTGAACACTTGGAGGGAGTTTCTTTAAAAGCTCCTCGTTACAAACTATGAAGTCAAACATGAAAATGTTCTCCTCCAGTGTGAAAGAGTTGACTCCGGTAGTTTTCCACATATATTCATGTGTAATTCTGAAATGTGTCTACAAACTGTGTGTAAACAGAGCACTCAGCTGAATGTGACAAACATCATGTGGAAACTGGAGTCACATGATGGAGCTCCATTTGTCTGCTGGAGTCTGTGGAGGTCAACAAATATGGAGGAATGGGACAAGCGTAGAATCTCCTAGAAGACGTTTAGGTGGAAATATAAGAATGAATCTGCAGCTAAACGCTAAATAAAAGAGACAAAATGAGTAAAGCAGCTATAATAATAATAAAACAGAAGTCATCATTTATCTGCTGCCAAACTTTACTCAACAAATTAGAAGATAAACACAAAGTAACAAATTCAAACTGTTCTCCATCACAAACAACTTTTCCACACACGTCAACATTGTTCACCTATTTTCTGTCACTTCGGCTGTTTCCGCAGCTAAACAAACACATGCTAGTTGGCAGCTGGCTCCATTTTGGTTGATAATTCTTTAATGAGGAATGCATTAAGCATCGAGATGAGAACAAACTTGAAGGATTTAGTTTTTGACTTCCTGATTTGTTGGAGCGCTCTTCATGACTTTGTGCTGAGTGTTTTTACTCTGAACTTCTAAACATACAAGAAATAAAATGTTTGTTTTTCACAAAGTTCAACGTTTTGTTCAGCACATCCAGCGACTGTTGCAAATGTAAATGTTCAATGTTTTCCTCACAGAAACCTGCGCACATTTCAAGAAATCCATCAGAGGTTTGAGTTTAGTAAATCAGTGAACATCAACAGATCCAATGATTTGGATTCAAAAGATCCAAAACTCCACAGAAACCAGTTTGAGCTCAACGGAGACATTTTTGTCCATTTTATAGTCAAACACAAAGACATTTAAATCTAAATCATTCTTTGGACATCAAAAATCTTATGACTGTAATTAAATCTTTTTATTTTTAAAGTTTCCAAAACTCATGTTTCCATCAAATCACAAAGTTTTGTTAACGAATGTGAAAGTTGATGTTAAATAGTTGAAAGCTTCATTTCAAAGTGAACCTTTGGTTCAGTGTTTGTCAGAAATGTTTGGTTGTGAAGCTCAGGCTTTAGATGATGGATGGACAGACAGACAATAAACAGATGTTTGAATGATCCAGAGGAACAGTTCAAAAACACATCTGGAAATGTTTCAACATAGAAACTACTTTCATGTTTTGAAACACTCAAATGTTTTTTCATCCAAAAGTGTTTTTGTGTTTTTTGACTGAACTCACAGAGTTGAGATGTTTTCAAAGTCAAAATGATTTTCTTTCCTTCATCAGCAGCTAAATGTAGAATATTTGATGCTTCATGGAGTCACATAGTGTTTCATCAAACAGCTGCTTGTGCTGCTGTTTTAAATTGTGTCCTAAATGTGAAAAGTGATGCGAGGACATCATTTGATTGTCCACTCTGAAGACTTTAGAGAAAGACAAACAGAGGTTTCTGTGAGACACTTGAAGCTGGACGTGTTCATTGAAGTGTTTCTTGTGAGCTGCAGACTCCAACATGTCTCTGGTGTCAGACTCAAACACTCGGGACACATCAGCTGAAATAAAGTCCACTTTGCTGCAAACATCTGCTGCTGTGAAAACAAAGTGGAAACATGAACGCAGCAGGAAAAGTCATTTTGAACGCTGCACACAAGATGACTTTTCTGTGGATCATCAGTGAAAATATTGTCCACAAGTGATTTCAGCAGCATGTGGTGGTTGAGGCCAGTGTTCCTTTAACAGCTGTTTCCTCTTGCTCACATCTGTTTGACAGAATCAAAGGAGTGAAATAGTTAGAAATGTGTTCCAGTTTGATCCAGGTGAAGTTGAAGAATTCAAAGTGAAAGAATTCAACAAGAGCCTCAACAGTCTTCTACTCTCCATCATGTTCAGCCTCTGGATTGAGACGTTTCAAACTGAAAAGTTCATTTCCTTTGGCTTCCAATGATTTTAGCAGCTCAAGTCTTTTTTCATTGACTCCTTTAAGAATAGATTTGGACTTGTTCTTAAATGTTGTGTTTGAACACCTTCACTTTGTTGTTTTATGGATGTTATTTTGGAGTTTGTTGTTCAGCACATTGGTCAACTCTTGTTGTTTAAATCTGCTTTATTAATAAAGTTGATCTCATTTGATTCATGGATCAGCCTGTATTCTATATTTATACAACATGTAATGATGTTACACAACTATTTGATGTTTTTTCTAAGAGAATGGCTGAACTTTAGGACTTGATGACAGTTTTTCTACCTGATTGTTGTTTATTTGATGAAGAAATGTGATTTGATGTCTCTGTGATTTAAATGTGTCTGGAATGACAAAAAGAAAAAAGAACTTGAACAAGTTTCTGTCCACAGTCACACTGACTAAAGCTGACACATTAAAGCTGGTCAAACTTTGCTCGGCGGCTCCTCTCATCACTCCGTCCTGGAGTTTATTGCTGAAGGCTGTTTTTGTCCAAGTGGACAAATGTCTGAGCCTGAAGACCAAGGAGACAGCAGCTGTTCAGATCCTGAAGAAGGATCCAGATGTTTCCAGGACTCTGATAAAGAGGTTGATCCCAGACGTGTGTTCATGAAGATTCAACACTTTTCTTTCTGCTCTGCTTGAAGATGCACCACAAGCTGCTCATCTTTCATGACATCATCTAGTTTGTGTCCTCGTCTTGTTTTCCAGATGTTCCTGATGAACATGATCAGTGTCCTGAACACAGAGCCTGTAACCTGGTCCAGTTCTAGGACTGGTTCCAGTACATGGGGCAGACCTGTGTCACCTTTGAGGTGCTGGACAGGACTCTCTCTGACCTGTTGCATGAGGCAAACTGGATGCTGCTGAACACAGATGTGATCTGCCACACACACATCTGCACAGCAGCTGTTAAAAGTCATACTCTCCATTAGTTATCATAACGTTTTTCTATAAGTTACTTCCAATTAACATAATGAGTTATGTAATTTCAACTTAATTTCATGCATTATTGGCATTTCAACTCAAGGTTGTGAGTCTTTTCTGTGAAACATAAATTTAAATGTGCGAATTTAATTTGAAAATCTGAGTTTTAAAATGGTAACCGGATCTTATAAAAACTGATCACCACTAGAAATATTAATGCGAGATAAAAAATAGTGCCGGAAATTCGCTCTTTATCTGAATTGGGACTAAATATGATGTAATATTTAGTCAGACTTTATAAAGTTCTCCATCCCAGTTAGAATTGCATATTAAATGAAGAAGAGGACCACCTGACCAGATTAAGGAGTCGAAAGCAAAGTCGCGGATGAATACCATTTTTTCCAAGACCTGGATCCGGCGCAAGGTCGTTCAAATTCGGCGCGCGGGGAATATGTTGGAATAATAGAAACAAGGTAAGCTGCATTTGTTGTTAAAATATGTTATTAAGAGATAAAAGTTCGTGTCTCTGTTACATGTTTAAACACAGGACATAAAACAACAGCTTGCTAACTGTCGAGGGCAGGAGCAGATGAACGAAGTATGCTTTCGGTTGCGCTTATAGAACTTTTCCTAAGAGAAAATACAAGCAGCTACCATGATTTTTGTATTGTACACCCTCAGAAGCACATATGTGGCGCTTGGTCAAAGTTTTGCATCGACGTGCTGACTGCAGATGAGTTTGCAGCTTCGGGAAAAGGCTGTGCGTCAGGGATTAGTCATGTCCCTTGTCAGGAATTAGTCGTGTCCCCGTGCGTACCGTTTTTTTTTCACTTGTTAGTCGTGTCCGCCTGCGCACCGTTTCGTTTTTTGTTTTTCACTTATTAAATGTCGTGTACCTTTTCAGGAATTAGTCGTGTCCCCCTGCGTACCATTTCGGTTATTTTTTCACTTATTAAACGTTATTAACGGGAAAATATGCGCCACGGAAATAAAATTCCTAGTCGAGTTTCAGCACGGCGCTATTATCTTGCAGCACGTGTAGCATTAGCAGCCCTAGCTTCTTGCTGTGGTCTCCTGTTTGTTAACGTTATGGCTTCCTTGTTAAAAGACGAAGGCAAATTTAAAGTTGTGTGTGTGGACATTGTTTCACAGAGATTAGGCCTGCCGCAGACAACACGTCTAACTTGTTAACGTTAACCTTAAGGGAACAGAGATGTTTGTAAAACCACAATTCAGAACTAGTTTGAAGGGACGTTCTACCTCAATCCAGGGAATTAGATTATGGAATGGCTTGGAGAATGAAGTTAAAAATGCCAAGTCAATGTTTACATTTAAGAAAATGATCAAAATGAATTTGTTAAAAATATATATATAAAATGACGTATTGTGTATTATATTAGTTAGAAAATTAGAAAGAGTTAGTCATTTTGTACTGTTGGTGGAAGATTATTATTGTTTAATCTGATTGTTTGAAAAAAGGGGCAGATATAATAAGATTTATTCTTCTTTCTGCTACCTTTCATTTTTTTACATTTTGTACATTATCATTTATGGGATTGTCTTGTATTGTGTTTCTTTTGTAAAAAAAATATAGAACAAATTTAACAAACATAAACGTGTAACGTGTTAACGGACTTGAAACGACGTCATCCAAACGTGAACATTTTCTAGAAGCAAGAAAAGCAGCTTGCAAACACCGCTAAAACTAGCAGCATTTAAACAACCTTTATCAGGTAAATCACATCGGTCCAGATCAATAACACAAACTGTATGATCTAAAAAAGCTCAGTCTGGTCCCCTGGACATTCAAAAAAATAAAACAAAGCAAAAAATATATAGAAACGTTTCGTCTGAGCTTTTTTAGATTTTCCTACCTGGATTATTGAGCATGCATCAGGGTACAAACTGTATGAGTTTTAAAGCTCTGGATCTACAAAAACATGTCTGTATGTTGTTGATCTGCAGGCTTTAAAGTACCTGAGCCTCGCTACGACATCCATCATGTCAACACTTCAGCCAAAAAGTTCATCACTTTATGAAAAAACGAAAACTGATATTGTCAACAAGTCCTGGACCAGATTAAAGCTCTGCCCTGATGATGATGACCGAGAGATTCAACCACCTCAACCGATCAAGAGGAGGTATTGTTCTTTTATTATTATTATCTAATTTATCTTTTTTGTTTGTGGATTTGTGTGTTTGTGGATTTAGAAAAAGCATATGACAGGGTGCAAAGAGAGGAGGTGTGGTATTGCATGAGGAAATCTGGAGTGGCAGAAAAGTCTGTTAGACTGGTACAAGACATGTATGAAGACAGCAGGACATGTATGAGGACAGCAGGACATGTATGAGGACAGCAGGACATGTATGAGGACAGCAGGACATGTATGAGGACAGCAGGACATGTATGAGGACAGCAGGACATGCATGAGGACAGCAGGACATGTATGAGGACAGCAGGACATGTATGAAGGACAGCAGGACATGTATGAGGACAGCAGGACATGTATGAGGACAGCAGGACATGTATGAGGACAGCAGGACATGTATGAGGACAGCAGGACATGTATGAGGACAGCAGGACATGTATGAGGACAGCAGGACATGTATGAAGACAGCAGGACATGTATGAGGACAGCAGGACATGTATGAGGACAGCAGGACATGTATGAGGACAGCAGGACATGTATGAGGACAGCAGGACATGTATGAGGACAGCAGGACATGTATGAGGACAGCAGGACATGTATGAGGACAGCAGGACATGTATGAGGACAGCAGGACATGTATGAAGACAGCAGGACATGTATGAAGACAGCAGGACATGTATGAAGGACAGCAGGACATGTATGAGGACAGCAGGACATGTATGAAGACAGCAGGACATGTATGAGGACAGCAGGACATGTATGAAGACAGCAGGACATGTATGAAGACAGCAGGACATGTATGAGGACAGCAGGACATGTATGAAGACAGCAGGACATGTATGAGGACAGCAGGACAGTGGTGAGATGTGCTGTAGGAGTGACAGATAGCTTCAAGGTGGAGGTGGGAGTGCATCAAGGATCGGCTCTGAGCCCCTTCTTGTTTGCTCTGGTGATGGACCGACTAACAGATGAGGTCAGGCAGGAATCCCCATGGACTATGATGTTTGCAGATGACATTGTGATCTGTGGTGAGAACAGGGAACAGGTGGAAGAGAACTTGGAGAGGTGGAGGTATTCACTTGAAAGAAGAGGAATGAAAGTCAGCCGTAGTAAGACAGAGTACATGTGTGTGAATGAGAGGGAGGCCAGTGGAACAGTGAGGCTACAAGGAGCAGAGGTCACAAAGGTGCAGAACTTCAAGTACTTGGGGTGCACTGTCCAGGAAAATGGGGAATGTGATAAAGAGGTGAAGAAGAGAGTCCAGGATGGAGTGATGGAGAAAAGTTTCAGGAGTGATTTGTGACAAAAAGGTGTCAGCAAAGGTCAAAGGAAACGTTTACAAAACAGTGGTGAGACCAGCTATGTTGTATGGTCTGGAGACAGAGACATGGACAAAAAGACAGGAGACAGAGACATGGACAAAAAGACAGGAGACAGAGACATGGACAAAAAGACAGGAGAAAGAACTGGAAGTGTTAGAAATGAAGATGTTGAGGTTCTCCTTAGGAGTGACATGGCATAAGATTAGTAAAGAGATAATCAGAGGTACTGCACATGTTGAACAACTGGGAGATAAAGTTAGGGAGGCCAGACTGAGATGGTTTGTACATGTCCAGAGGGACAGTGGTTTGGACATGTCCAGAGGAGGGACAGTGGTTTGGACATGTCCAGAGGAGGGACAGTGGTTTGGACATGTCCAGAGGAGGGACAGTGGTTTGGACATGTCCAGAGGAGGGACAGTGGGTATATTGGTAGAAGGATGTTAGAAATACAGCTGCCAGGAAAAAGACAAAGAGGGAGGCCAAAGAGGAGATGTATGGATGCAGTTAGAGAGGACATGAAGGTAGTTGGAGTGAGGACAGAGGATGCAGACAGAGTGAGGTGGAGGAGGATGACTCGCTGTGGTGACCCCTGAAGAGGGAAAAGCCGAAAGAAGAATATCTAATTAATCTTTTTAATTTAAAATTATAATCTTATTACAGTAACTTTTTTTTTTTTTACCTCTTTGTGTTTTATTTCCAGTCTGGGACAGAGATAGCAGCTGACTTCTTCCTCTTCAGGGAAATTTGCCAGATCACCTGCAGCGAAGAAGTCTGTGATGACTGAACTCTGAACTTTTCCAGGGACAGGTGGGAGCAGGTCCAAGAAGAGCTTGTTGTGAGTAATGAGGACAAACAGACACACTGCTGCTACTGTTGTTATTGAGATGATTTTCTCCACCACTGGAGATAATCACTGCAACTAGATCTGTACTTTTGGCAGAAAATGTGGACAAGTTGGTCTTTTTCAGTGGTGTCAAAAGTATTCACATTCATTACTCAAGTAGAAGTATAGATACTGGGATTTAAAATTACTTCTGTAGAAGTAGAAGTATCAACTCTAGCTTTTTACTCAAGTAAAAGTAAAAAAGTACTGGTTTCAAAAACTACTTAAAAGTATAAAAGTAAAAGTAGCGTAAGAAAAAGCAACAACAAAGTGTTACGTGATACGGATACGTGTTTTTGAATTATAAAAATATGTATAAACAAATTATTACACAATTAACCATTTATTTTTAGTGCAAATAGAATTGCCAGAAACAAACATATCTTTTGAAAATTATGTATCTTTCTTAAACAGACCTCTGTCCTGCTTAATAACTTAAAACAGAATTATGTATCTTTCTTAAACAGACCTCTGTCCTGCTTAATAACTTAAAACAGTATTAAATAACAAAAAATCAATACGAACATTCTGTAATAGTGCATTTAGTGCAACGTGCAAATAAAGTTTGTAGTAAATTTGTAAACATAAACACATTGTGCCTCAAAGGCCATGGCTTTCCACTTGTAGTAAAAATAAAAAACTTGTAAACTAAACAGTGGAACGTTACATTATAGAGTCAACCTATTTTTTCCATTTGTTTTTCTGCTGAGATCGTGCTGCAGCAAGGAATGCTCTGTTTTTCAGTGCCAAAGAGTAAAACTCTGAGCAAGACATTTCATAATTTAGACTGACAATGAGCTCACTTCTAATTAGTTCAGTAGAACATTTGTTTCGCACATCAGTCCACTTACTTTTCATGAAAGAGAAAATCCTTTCCACAAACCCAGTGGAAGATGGGATGCTGAGGACAAAGGATACAACAGCTGGATGTTGGGGAGGTCAGCTGCCTGAAGAACTTGCATCCACTTCTCTGCTGTTCCCTGGGACTGCCACCTTTCTTTCTCCTGAGGTGAGGTGGTGAGGTGGTCTATCAGGCTGTTTGCAGTCACACATTCCTCATACAGCTCATCCATAGACATGTTCAGCCTGCCAAAAGGTGTTAAAGTTCATTAGTGATACATAGCCTAGGTTATGTAGTGATAAATAAATGGAAAAACGTGTATTGTTTATATTTATAATTTAGCATTGTATTTAAACTACATTTTGAAATGTATTTATTAATTTACCTATATGAACTGTGTTTTTTTAAAGATGGACAAGGTTGTATGTTTGCATAGTGTAAAGTAAATTCACAATTATGTATTTATTTGTACGTGTCAATTGTACACTTTTGTTTATAACTATCAATAATTAAACATGGTTCACCACTACACTGGAAATTATTGAATTTTTACCTGCCAACCAGGTGAAGACTTTCAGTGATCTTCTCCACTTCCTCAAAGGATATTTTTCCAGATGCCAGAGAGAGGGGCTGAAGGTGAAAGAGCCAGTTTTCCTCTGAGAAGTCAAACCACTTCTGGACAGAACTGATGGCAGTTTTTTTTTTTACATACCATATCTGCCTCTGGTGTTGCCCGGTGCAGAACAAATTGGTCAAGGGTTCTCCTGGTTTTGTTGTCTTTCACGTTTATATTTATTATACAACATTAGTATGTTACTAGGTCACTAGAAGTCAGTAATCAACTGATAAAAAAAAAAAATCTTTCAGCTTACCTCAATATTAGGCATGTAACGTTGTACGAGATCTCGCGATATTAAACTCCCGCGATATCTCTCGTTGAGAGGTAACGTTGTCTCGCGAGACGCTAATGCTAGCGCTAGCAGAGCCCCTAGCCAGTCAGCGTCACGGACAGCATGGCTTCGCCGGATGAAGTTGCCCCAACTACTGATTACAGTCCCGCAGACGCCTCTACATTGATGGAGGGTCCCAGCGCTGCCGACGCTGCCCCGGATGTAAAGACACACGTAAACACCGGTGTGACCGGTGTTGCCAGATAGAGTCCCACCCACCCAAAGCACTCTTTACCCGCAAAAGTCAGAAGGAAAATCGCGGTGAACCGCCCAATCTGGCAACACTGGTGAGTGACGACGGCTGCTGAAGCGGATATTATGTTCAATTTTTGGAAAGTCCTGCGTGAATATCTATATTCTACAAAAAAAAAACGGCAAAATGAAAGAAAAGTAACGAGGCTATTTTTAAAAAGTAAGGAGTAGAAAGTACCAGTAATTGCGTGAAAATGTAAGAAGTAGAAGTATAAAGTAGGCTGAAAAATAATTACTTTACTAAAGTATAGATAACTAAAATTTGTACTTAAGTAAAGTAACGAAGTATTTATACTTCGTTACTTGACACCTCTGATAAGAAATAATATTTCTTTCTGTGCACCAAGCTTCAAAAATACGCCATTTCTGTGAGTAAAGAGACTGTGTTGACACAGCTCGGACATTCTGAATGGTATTTACCCCATTTTCTGACAGGCCTGATGCCACCAGCTTGTTCCTTTTTGCCACCAAGCTGAAATTTTCCACAGCTCCCAGCCTAAGCGGCGAGACTGCTCCTGGTGACGTGGTGTGTCCCTGAAGAGGAGCAGTTGGTGGAACCAGTTCTCCTCCAAGGGCCCTGGATTCTGTGATCCCCTGAGGATCGACCACGTTAGGGGGAGGGCCTTTTTGCAGATGTGCTAACATACCACTCTGATCGAGAGTGTTTGAGGGCAGAGGCAATCTGTTGTCATTATTAGACAAAAGTGGAACAGAATGTTTGTTTTTCCTCTTCTTGTTGGGGGTCATGGGACTGAGGAGCAGTAAGTTTTGTAAGCGAGCAGATCTCCTGACCCCAACCCGTTTCCTGGTTGGGCCTGGTTTACTGGTCTCCGGCCTTAACAGAGCGCTGAAGCCAGATAAACCGCCCGGGGTCTGTGTTTCACCCGGTGGGGGGACATCGTTTAAGAGCAGAACTGAGTCAGCACAGTGAGTACGGTCACGTGCTGCAGGATCACTGCTTGAACATTGCGTGTCGCCCATCAATGATAAGGGGACAGCTGCAGCGTGAGAACGTGGAGATGGTCCTTTGTGCTTGGCAAACTTTAAATTGGTTGGTGACAGAGAGCTCAGTTCTCTTCGATTAAAAGGAAGAGGAATCTGATTCAGCCCTGGTTTGTTTACGCACACAGCAGTTTGATCATAAATCCCTTTGTGAGCGTGTGAAGCTGATGGTAGCCTGTGGGCTTCTGCCGTGACCCCCGTCCCTTACTGGGAGCTGTTGAATAGGTGCCCAGGAAGGTGGGTCATCAGATTCTGTCGGCGCGCATCCCTGGGGTGCGGACGTGTCACGGGTTTGCTTGGTTTGTGTATTGTCCGTCCCGTGGTTCACAACGGAGCGGGGACTGGAGCACGTGACCCCTCTCACCTGCCACTGTGAGGAGTGTGGGGCCTGCTTGCAGGCGCCTCTGTGCCTGTCTGTTACAGACAGAACAGAGGCACCCTACTGGGGCTTATTGATTAGGCTAACATCCCGTGAACCGTGAGGAAGTGGGGGAGATGGCCCTCTCCCTTTATGTCAGTTGGCAGGCCAGAGGGACCCGTTCTGCTGAAGTTATTATTATTTTTTTTGTCAATAAAACAGAGAGGGGCTGATTTTTTAGCTTTATTCGTGCTTACGTGTAATGACATATTTGACTTTATGTCACTCACTGCAGGAAAAACATGATTTGTGCATGCAACAGAGTTACCAGCTTTTTGTACCGTGCTACAAATAAAGTCTGGACATGAAAAGATAATTCCCCGTACCGCGTGGGCGGGAGATCGTGTAAAATCAAGACGTGGACCTGGTTCATCAGGCACGCTTTTGTCTGGTGTCCCGGTTCGTCGAGGAGACCCTATGTCTGACCGCCTGGCGGGGGACAAACCGGTTTTTGCTCCATGCATGTTCGGTTCGAGGTGGACCCGGCGGTTGACTCTGCCGGTGCTCTGCCTCGTACGCCGGTCGCTTTTGCGGTGGGGCACGCGTTGCTGAGCGGTGTCGAGGCTGCGCATATCTGTCCCTAGCTGACTTCCTGGAGGCGGCGAAGGTTCTCCTGGGAATGCCCACCCGGAGAGCTTCATCCTGTTTGCGCTTCTGGTCCAGCTTGGTCTGAATTTGATCCAGAGCTTTCCCAAACAATCCCGTCGGTTCTATGAGTGGTGGAGAAAAGGCACCTTTTGTCCCTCCGGGAGGTCGGTTAGGGTCATCCACAGATGGCGTATCGCGATGACCACCTCAGCCATGCCTCTGCCTTGAGCAACAGCTGCTGTTCCCATCATGCGGAGCACAAAGTCTGTTGCCCTGCGGGCTTCATCCAGCACGTCAGCGGCAGCTTGCTTGTCTGTCGTTACCTGGAAATCCTGCAGTTTTTCAGCCAGGTAAGCTTGTATCAATGTGGATGCGTTCATCGCGCGCGCCGTGAGTCCCTGAGCTCTGTAGCATTTCTCGAGCAGAGAAGCTGAAGCTCGACAAGCTTTGCTAGGGAGAGTTGGTTTTGTCCCGGATGACCTTTTCAGATGTGGATTCAACTCCTGCCATGGATTGCACATTGCACTTAGACACTACAGTACTACTATAAATCCAACACTTATTAACATTCTTAATCCATTTAAAGTTCTCTGTGTCTTTTAAAAATGTTTAATGTCTCTAGTTTTCATTATTATATAATTTCTGTTTATGTTCTCTTTCATTCCATTACGAGTGAATGTCAGTTTGAAGAATTATTGAATACATGTAGGTTAGTTAGGCAATAACAACAGAGCTAATAATTGTACACATTCTCAATCTTAAAAATGATTTAATAATCTCTTTTTACTGATAATACTGATAAACCTGTTGTTTGTTTAGGAACCTCCCTGCAGTCTGTCCAGAAAGTCTCCACTGGAGGAGCTTTTTGCTGAGCAAGAGGCACAACATAATGTCACAGCTCCATGTCCATGAAGAAACAAATGGAGAGAGGGCTGCAGATACCAGGACATCCCACCAGCCGTTCTGTCTGAGGATCCTGCTGCTGGTGGTGGAACCAGGTTAGCCCATCAGTGGGAGCTCAGTAACATGACTGCAGCCTCAGACACTGGACAATATTATATGTATAATAATAATAATAATATATGGTGGTGAGTCCTCCATGATGGCTCTAATGTGGACTGGTGAGAAATTCATAGTAAGTTTAACAAAAAGGAAAAAATTCATAGCATTAAATTCAAACAGAAGTTCAAATTATTTCATCCTGAAAGAACTCTGGCTAACTACTGTAGCTTTTTTATAACATGGAGTTAAACTCAAAGTAGTCTCCTCAGATAAATAGTGTTACCATTATTTTTATATTAAAGTTTCTGTTAACTTATTATTTTTATATTAAAGTTTCTGTTAACTTATTATTTTATATTTGATTGTTTCTGTTCAGTGCCCTGAGACAACTTCTGTTGTGACTTGGAGCTATACAGTATAAATAAACTGAACTGAATTGACATGTCTTTTTTTTTAACCCCGCCTACAAAAAGAATCGGAACCGAGAATCAAAAAGAATCGGAATCGAAACAAAGAATCGGAATCGGAACCGGAATCGCTCAAATTCAAACGATGCCCAACCCTACATATGTTGCACCGAGAGACATGACTGAAAGGGAACTGATCCAGTTGGCATTTGAGAAGGACTTGACTCGGAAATTTAGGAATGAATGGAAGGACAGTGTTGGTTTCACACACTACACAAACGCCGCCTGCCACTCTACTAAAGGTGGAGTAAACCCCTTTCTAGTTTCCCCCACCCCGCCTCCCTCACACATAAAATGGTGTTTCTTGCAGGCAGAAGAGTAAAACTTCTTTGTTTTGCTCCTTGTGCTCCCTAGTTGTTGTAGTTAAACCTC
>JBBPBX010058934.1:0-21937 GCA_038048925.1 Garcialebias charrua | reverse complement strand
TAACGGAGACGGGAGATCATTAAAAGACTGTTCAAACACACATTGTTTAGCAAAATTATTCGAATCGAAATTTGTTTTACCAGACAAAAAGTGATTGGAGCATATTTTGGATGTCTTTGAGGGCAGATCCTTGCGGTTGATATTAGCCAGCCAGACCCGTCGACGTTCTCTGATCAGCTCCTCTGTGTCTGGCCCTTCATTTGTCCTTATTTTCGGAATTAAGAAAAAATTATGCTTGACGCTTCCCCGGTTGGAACAACCACTAACCCAACACGAGGTAACCATTGCAAATGATTGGAAATAACACATTTTATAAAACCGCGAAAAATACTCTGTCACCACAGTAACCACGCTGTTACTGCTGCTCTCGTAGCTTAGCTTTGTTCCGCCTTTACGCATGGAGGATTACCCGGAAATGCCACAGATGTTACGTCACATGGGAACTATGTATTCTTGATGTTTCAGACGTGTTTTCTCCGGTAAGTTGATGAAAATAATTTTTTTTGCCATTGTGAAACGTTAGCTGGCTGTTCTGTACCAGTTTATCAACATTAATACTTCATGGCGCCAGTTTTTTGTCAATTAAACATGTTAAATTGTTAGTTGTGTTTTAACTGCAGCTCTGCCATCATGACTGGTTTAAACTGATCTATTTCTGTCTAATTCAGCGTTTTAAAAATATTCAGTACAGCTTAAATGTTAAAAGTTTATTTTTATTTTTTTATTTTTATGGTAATTCCTGTTACTGAACTCTCAAAATATAGCCTTTTTTCCCTGAGAGATTGACGTGGTTAATTTAAAGTTATAGATCCTTTGTCAAAGACTGTAACATAAATTGTGTAGGATATTGGGGAGGTCAGTATTAAACCGACACCCTCTACCTTAATTATTTACTTATTCAGATTGAATAGTAATTTACGGATTCTTTTCTTTTTCAGTTTACCCAATATTTCTGTGAAAGCCATTAAGTGACGATGGAAACGTTGACTTTAGTTGGTATGCCAGGAGACACTACCTTTTATTTAAAATAAATCAACTAAAATTAACACCATTACACTTGATTGACGGATTTCACTTTTGCAATTTAACACGCATCAGCACACTTAAATTGCAACACAACAGACATAGTAATGAGTTGACATATTACTTTCTTTTATCTGTGGCTCTTAGCTTAAAAATGTAGTTACCAGCTTAGAATTTGAGATAGGGAGAGGTTGAAGAATGAGGAAGAAAGGGAAGTTTAGAGGAGTTATCTATTTTGAGTTTAACCAGAATTGACACTTCTCCGTACGAGAACCAGCCCGACTCCACAACACGATCCAGAAACATCAGCACTCTGTACCTTTGGACGTTCGTCTCGGTGGACAGAGTTGTAGAAGCAGTCTTGGACTTACAGGTCATCTGTCCGTGAAGTCCAGTTGTACCTCGGCGTGTTTATGGATTTGCGTGTCGTGACGCTTGCCTTCTTCGTCAAAGACAGTGGCATGTCCTGGTTAGTTTTCAAAATAAAGCGTTCCTCAAGAGAGTTCATTAAGAACTTGGAGCTTTTTTTAGCTCTATTGAATTTATGGAAGCGTCCATAAATTCTTGGCTGATGAACCAGTCTTTGACTTAGTGACTCAGTTTATCTAGCCATGAGAGACAGAGAACTTTCAGGTCCCCGTCCATTCCAAACTCTGAACGTTCACGGAAGCAAACGTTTTTTCTAAAAAGTGTTGAGACCAGAAACACCGTTTCCTCATTGGTCCGTGGACCAAGCGAGGAGAGTTAGAGACACGTCAAAGAGTTCACTTTCACGTTATCAGAATTCAAGGTGAGATTCAGGAGCAGAAAGAAATGTTTAGAGGAGGCAGAGAGTACTGGAGTCATTCTCATGAAAACAACGGATTAACTGTCTTCTCCATTTCTAAACAAAACGGCCGGGCCTCTTTGACCCGAGCCTTCAACTTTCACACAGTTTGTGGACATCGTTAGTGCAGAAGTGACACAGTAATGCTTCACATTACAGAATAACACAGCATAATAGCACATATCATGAAAATGACAAAATGTTATTCTTTTGATTACATTAGAATAAAATTAAAGAAGCCATGCAATAGTCTTTGTGAGTGACTATATATGTTCTCAGATTACAACTAATGGAATAAATTGTAGTAAATGTCTGTTTTACTGATAGGATCAGCAAAAAGCATCACTGGACAGTTCAAAAAGACAAAGGTGTATCAGAGACCACCATCTGGTCCCTTACAATTGTGACATTATCATTAAAGAAAAATGCGATCGTGGAGATTAGTATTTTTGGGCAGTACGGTGGCACAACTGGTAGAGCTGCTGCCTCTCAGCGAGAAGGTTGCCGGTTCAAATCCCGGTCCGGGGCCTTTCTGGGTGGAGTTTGCATGTTCTCCCCGTGCATGCGTGGGTTTCCTCCGGGTACTCCGGTTTCCTCCCACAGACCAAAAAACATGCTTGTTAGGCTGATTGGTGACTCTAAATTGACCCTAGGTGTGAGTGTGAGAGTGGATGGTTGTTTGGTGTGAGTGAGACAGGTCCCTCTTGTAAATGAGTCCCCGTGACTCAACGAGGCTAGCCTGTATAAATAAAGGTTGAATGAATGAATGAATGAATGAATGAATTTTTTTATTTAAAGACCGTGTAAAGTGAAATTAAATGTGTGTTTTTAGTTTGTCACATGGCATAAATATGTGTTATTAATCACCCATTTAAATCTGACTGATTAAAAACATTGTTTACCTTATAAAATTAAGTCTCAAAAATCATGAAAAAACCTTATTTTCTCTTGGTCTGGAACGCTAGGGGCGTGTCAGTGCGTGGGCGTGGTTTCAGGCAGCTGCGCTGGTCCTGCTCGTGTCCCACAGTGGAGAGGCACTGAGGCAGACAGCAGAGCCAGTAAACCTGCTCTGTTTTTATCCGAGTTCTGTCTGTAACAGCAGCTACTTTTTCCAAGAGTTACGCTGTTTTTGTAAATAGTTTTCTTGTGTGTTTTTAATCTGGAATGAATTAAAAAAAAAAAAAAAAAGAGTTGCACCATGCGGGATTTGAACCCGTGGGCTTTGGGACGGAAGGCAAGCGCTCTAACCATTGTCCCAACCAGGCATTACAGATACTCAGCATAAAACGACGCAGTATAAAAACATGTTATGATTTGTACGGGTGCCCTGACCATTGCGACATCCAGGGAAGATGCACGAACGAGGCATAATTGATTAGCTAGCTAACAATGAACAAAATATCTATGCTATTGCTATCTGATGCTGTCTGCGATTCGCGAGTGAACGGCTCCACCGAGGCGAATTTATACGGCCGGAGCTGCAGGGGGTGGGGGCTATACTAATGAGGACCGCGTGACGAAACGCGGTCACGTTTAAAACACGCCTAAAAAATCCTGAACCAGAAATATGTTTATACACAGTTTGCTCTATAACTCCAAAATTAATTGAGCTACAATTTTGGACTTTTTAAATGTTCTTAATTTCATGTGTACATCACTTTGTTGCAGCTCTGGTTGTTTTAAAGGCTTTATAAATAATAATTATGATAAAAAAGATCATTTCTGATCATTTTTGAGCAATTTTTGAGCAATTTTGGGAAACAGGAAGTAGGTCTTCAGTTTACACGGTCACAAATTAATGTAGAACACCGGACGCTATTTAAGGTTCAGTCACTGGGGTCTCCGGTCACAAATTAATGTAGAACACCGGACCGGACGCCATCTTAGGTTAGCTGCCGAGAGCTGGACGAAGACTGGTGACCAGGATGGCTTCATATGGATTAATTACTAGCTGGAAACGTCTCTGTGAACTTTGTGGATGTCTCAGGCAGCGGATTTATCGCCGATCGTGCCAGGCCGCCGTGCGAACACCTCCAGCCGGCCTGGCTACACCTCCGGCCTGGCTAGCTCCAGAGCTAACACTGGAGCTAACACGGGAGCCGGCCTTTTGAACACTGGTGACCAGGATCGCATCATGTGGATTAATTACTAGCTGGAATAGCTCTGTGGACGTCTCAGGCTGGAGCAGCGGCTGGAGCAGGAGCTGCAGATTGATCGCGCCGCCGCTCCAACACTAGCTCATGGCTTGGCTAGCAGAAGCTAGCCAGCTAGCTAACACAGGCCTGGAGCAGCTGCGGTGGCCCGCGCTGCTCGGCCCGAAAACAATCAACGCATGGCAACCTAAGATGTCGGCTTTGACCATCTCAAAGTAAGAAAATATATTTTTATTTATTCTGTAAATGTGAATAGCAATGTTTAACATTACAGTACACTACTGTACATGATTAAATGTGCGCACGCTCCGTTAGCATGATAAATAAGGGTTGAATGAATGAATGAATGAATAATTTTTTTTTTAAATATAATTTTCACCCCCTACCTACGAACGGATCGAGCTGCGAACGGTTCTTAGGTCCCAAACTCGTTCGTAGGTCGGGGGTTCCCTGTACACAGTGGTGTGCCGTCAAGGCCTGCAAGGCCTTCTCTGCTGGCCTAAAATGATAAAAAATAAATTTAAATTTTTTATTATATTTTGTCCAAGAATACGTATTAAATAATTCCAAATGGTCTGTCTGCTTCCTTTCATTGCTACCCACCTGATTGCGCTGCTTCCAGACGTGTATTTTCATATTTAAGCATTTAACCAATCACATTTCAGCCACTATTTGTTGCCAGGGTCAAAGAAATCTGCCTGGAGGCCTTCACAACTCAGTTCTGCGGGCCATGTAGCATAAAATAAATGTCAATCAAACTGTTGCGTCAACCAATCAGATTTTGAGATGGCGACACCAAGACCCGCTAGCAGGCGGCGTATTCACACGCTTTGATTGGATAGTCAAATAGTGTAGAGCGTGACGTCACTGGCCCGCTGCGCGGAGGTTGATGGGATAGAATTGGGTCGGGCTGTCCACTAAAATAAGCTTTTTCGCAAACTTTTTATTTTTTTTATAATCTACCGGTAAGTAGGTTTTAACAGTTTTGCAATGGTCCGAACTTGCTGTGTTATTGGATGTAATGTCCGGTCACACGACCGGAAAGGTAAAAAGATAGAAAACTGACTTTCTGTTTACGGTTTCCTGCCTGGAAACAACGTGAAGGAGCTCATGTGTCGGACAGATGAATGGCCTGATATCAGCGGTGACACGTCCTGATACAACTTTCTCAGTGTCCCGAAATACCTGCTAGTTTGTTCCAGACATTCTGGTGAGTGTCTAAACTCAAACTGATGAGTCATGTATTTTGTTATATTATTTAAAGATGATTGGTTTGAATTGATTTTGTTGTAAGGAGCAGATAAGATTTTTTTTCTTCTTCTGCTACCTTTCATTTTATATCTTTTTTTTTTTTTTTCTCCTTTCATATGTCTGTAAATTGTCTTTGTGTTTTAAATCTGAAATCAATAAATAAATAAAAAATTGTTGGCGTTGTGCCATAAATTTTTGCCATGATTTTGTCCCGGTGTTCATGTTTAGTTCATAGAAGTGCGTAATTTAGGTCGGGTTTATATTTTGTTTTTAACGTAGTCTGAGTTTAGACAGAGTGGTCATCTGTGTCACTGTGAAATAAAGTTTAAAGTTTCTAGTGTTGTCAGAGGCTACCTTCACACTGCAGGCTATCCAACCCAAATCCGATTTTTTTGCCCCATCTGACCCATATCAGATTTTTTATGACAGTCTGAACGCGACAACTCCGATGTTTTCAAATGCGACCCAGGCCGTTTCAGTATGTGGTTTTAAATCGGATATATATCTGATGTTTTCAAAGCGACTGCTGTGTCAACGCTCATGTGACTTACATCTGACTTTTGCATCACCGATGTCACAGTTCTGCGGTAGTTCACGGTAGCAGCCACAGCTCCAAAAATCGACATCACTAAAAAATTTGCTCGCTTTCTTCTGTTTTCTTTTGCCTTTAATCATTTGGATGTTTAGCTTTCCCCGATTGGACAACAACTTCAAAATTACCGAACACACACTGAAAACTGTCGCGCGCGTGTCCATGCTTACTTCCACAAACACAGGGTGCTGCGTGTCACGTCTTCTTCTTGGTTTTTATGGCGGTTGGCAAACAACATTTGGTGCATTACCGCCACCACCAGTAAGGAGTGTGAACTGCGTGTCACGTCACATTTTCTTCTGCGCATGCGGGTCACTTCTGCAATGTAGATCGTTCACACTGGAGTCTGATGCAGGTCGCATTTAAAATGTACTGTAGTGTGAACGTTCACACCAAAAGATCGGATTTAAAAAAATAATTGAGCATTAAGACCTGCAGTGTGAACGTAGCCAGAATGAATGTCCAGAGGACCAGACTTAGCTTTTTTTTATTAAAGATTTTTCTACCTGGATTATTGAGCATTTATCAGGGTATTAATCCATCCTGTTCAGCATCTTTGCCATCTTTTTAATGTCTCACACAAAACTTGTGCCTTTCTTTTCTCTTCAAGGGATGGACGTGCATCAGACAAGCTCGTAACAGAAGCTGTGACCTCAAATTATTACCCGGGGACGTTGTGTTAGCTGACAGAGGCTATNAAAAAAAAGTAGCTAAGGTAGTTCCTCTTTTTAAAAATGGTGATAAATGTGTGTTCAACAATTATAGACCAATATCCTTGTTACCACAGTTCTGAAAAATTCTAGAAAAACTATTTGTGAACAGACTAGATCTGGGGGCACCAACACGGTGCCCGTGGGCACCCGGGTATCCCCAAGGACCATTTGAGGTGCCCGCGGACCTGTTCTAAAAATAGCACAACTCACTAGTGAGCTGCATTTAAAATTTCATTTTATTCAGTTGTTATTCTTTTTTTGTATTTATATATATTTTAAAATGTCTATCTTAAAAACATGTTCTTAAAAATATGTTTATTATACATTCTTTTCAATTTACGCTTTGTTATTTCTGAAGAGTTTATCAAACTGGTTCCCTTTGTATGACTCTGTACCCACGAAGTAGCTCTCAATTTCGAAAAGGTTGGTGACCCCTGGACTAGATCAATTTATAGATAGACAAAATATTCTAAGTAGTAGTCAGTATGGGTTCAGAGCAAAAAACACTACATCAATGGCTCTTATGGAATTAATAGAACAAATAACTACTGCTGTTGATCGAAAACAATATTGTGTCAGTATTTTTGTTGATTTAAAAAAGCATTCGATACTATTGACCACACTATTCTGCAGCACGGCGGCACAACTGGTAGAGCTGCTGCCTCTCAGCGAGCAGGTCCCCGGTTCAAATCCCGGCCCGGGTGCCTTTCTGGGTGGAGTTTGCATGTTCTCTCCGTGCATGCGTGGGTTTTCTCCGGGTGCTCCGGTTTCCTCCCACAGTCCAAAAACATGCATGTTAGGCTGATTGGTAACTCTAAATTGACCCTGGGTGTGAGTGAGACTACCCTGGCCCTCGCCTTCCTGCACAGCTCCGCTCAATTCTATTTTCCCTTCACTGCTCCGTCTGGGACTTCTCCCATAGACAAGGATTTCTCCGGTAGATTTTTGACCGGACCAATCAGAGAACAGAAGGCGGAGTTTCCAGACCAATCAGAGAACAGAAGGGGCGGAGTTTTTGGCCCCTAAACCACGCCCCCACCTGTCCCAGCGCACAGCCAGCGAGCATCCGCATGTTCTCATTCAAAGTGATGCAAAGCGATGCAGGACTGTTTTATATGTGACACAAATGTATTAAATTCCCCTTCTTAATCCCTTATCTGGAGTTTTCTTTTGTTTTTTTGCCAAAAGTCAAGTGATCACTCCCTCCTCCTCCTCTCCCTCCGCTGAGTGCAAATGAATGAGGAAATGGCTGAGGTCGTCACGAGATAATTAAACTCGGGTTTTACGTTGCTGCCCGAGTCCCTGCAGATTTTCTGGTCTTCTGGTGTGCTGGACCAGCGCTTCATGGTTTGATTTTAATTTTTTAGAACGTTTTATTAACATAAACACAGAATATGCAGCAGCAGCAGCGAGAGAAAATGCAGCAGGAGGCGGAGCAGATGTCAAGTTCAGCAGAGCACGGGGGAGCAGCCATATATGGCTCTGAGGGGGAGGGAGCAGAATGCTTTCCCTGTTCAAAATTTTTCCAAGATCCAATGGTTTTGTTGCTCAGCAGAGGCCACGCCTCCAGCAAGAATCGGTTCTCTATAACAGAAAGTCCAGACCCTAGTACGAAGCGAAGTGAAGGACAAGGGTCTGGTTTTAACCAGGCTAGAGTGAGACAGGTCGTTCTTGTAAATGAGTCCCCGTGGCTCAACGAGGCTAACCTGTATGAATAAAGGTTGAATGAATTTTCCTTGAAAAATTGAATAAATATGTTATTAGAGGACCAGCATTACAGTGGGAATCTAGCTATTTGAAAGACTGGAAACAATTTGTACAAATAAATGGTGTAAAATCTGATCTCTGCAATATCACATGTGGAGTTCTTCAAGGCTCTGTACTTGGACCAACGCTATTCATTTTATATGTGAATGACTTGGTAAATGTGTCAGAGCTCCTTAAATGTGTCACGATGCAGTGTGATGTTGAGGGAAGGGTCCAGTGGTGCAGACCGGTAGACTCCCAGAGGCACGAGTGGTGAAACAAAAATACTTTAATAACAAGAACTCAAAATACTGACGTGGCAGTAATAACAAAAAAACTAAGAATGGTAGCTCTAATTGTGGCTGGAATACATGTACTAGGAAACTTCAAAGACTAAACGAAATGTACTCACACAACCAAGGAGCTGCACTGTAGCAAGAACACGACACACAAGGGAAAATGGACGAATGACCCGACGAAGACACACAGTAACACGCTGACTAAAATATGCATCATAATTAACTATAATCACATACACCTGAGACGCAGGACTGAGAGACAACAAGGAGGGGAACAGACCAACAGACGTGGACAGAATAATCACATACACCTGAGACAACAGGGTGTAAGGAGGGGGACAGACCAACAGGGGGAGCCATCCTTACAGTACCCCCTCCCTCCCTCAAAGACGCCCCCAGGCGGCCCCAAAGACCACCCCCAAAAACCAGGGCGGGCAGAGGGAGGAACCACAGGGGCGGCGGGCACGAAGGAAACACAAGGACGGGGACCAAAAACACAAGGGCGACAGACAAAACACAAGGACAACAAACCGCAGGGCCTGGGAAGAACACCAAACACAAAGGCTAAACCAGAAGAAAAAAAACAGCGAGCAAAAAGCAGAAACCAGAACTAGGAACTAAACAAAGACTAAACCTAGAAAACCAACAAGCGTCCAAACATCATGGCCAGAACGTGGACGACAGGCAAGGACCCATCAGGCGGATGACCGGGAGGCAGTCCATCATGCAGAGCCACATCAGGAGGACGACTGAGAGACCGCCCATCACGCAGAGCTACATCAGGGGGGCGACAGTGAAGCCGTCCCATGGGCAAGAGCATGTCGAGCGTGTAGTCATCAGGCGAGACATCGCCATGCGCACGGCCAGCAGGTGTTGAGTTGAGCGACGAGACCTCGTCGAGAGCGGAGACTGCCGGCGTAGGGACCGTAGGAGACGGCGAGACGTCACCTCCTTCGAGTGGCAGCGAGACGTCAGCTTCTTCTTCAAGCTGCGAGGCGACGTCTGGCATGAAGTCATCGAACGCAGAGACGTTATCAATGTGGAGACCCTCAGTTGACGTGGATGCCATGGAAGCAGCGACGACAGCGCCCTCTGCAGAGGTGGAGGCGTCCATCACGCTGGGACCCCCTGTAGAGGTGGAGGCGTCCATCGTGCTGGGACCCTCTGTAGAGCTGGAGGCGTCCATCGTGCTGGGACCCTCTGTAGAGGTGGAGGCGTCCATCGTGCTGGGACCCTCTGTAGAGGTGGAGGCGTCCATCGTGTTGGGACCCTCTGCAGAGGCGGAAGCGTCCATTGCAGCGCCCTCCTCTGTCTTCGTGGGAGCAGCGCCCTCCTCTGTCATCGTGGGAGCAGCGCCCTCCTCTGTCATCGTGGGAGCAGCGCCCTCCTCTGTCATCGTGGGAGCAACGCCCTCCTCTGTCATCGTGGGAGCAGTGCCCTCCTCTGTTATCGTGGGAGCAACGCCCTTCTCTGTGGAGGCTGGGGAGACAGGACACTCAAAAACAAACGATTCATCCTTCAGAGCTCTAACCAAAGTCAACATCTGCGTGAGGCCTGGGTTGGGCATTAAACAAGAACTATTAATAATTATGTTTTCTGTAGTGGTATAAGACTTAAATTTATAATGAGAATCCGGGTTATTGACAGCAGCATCAACCAGTCTGTTTATCTGCTGTAGAGTGAGAGTGGCTTCAGACCTCTGTTCCATAGTGACCCCTGTGGTCGATGTGTGATCTAAATGCCCCTCTTCAGAGCGGGAGCTCGAACGCTCCCTCTTCTGTGAAGGAGTCTTGTGAGGAAGTCTGCTCTCGGCTGTGTGTCGTGCAGGATCCTCTGTGTCTCCTGCAGACGTGTGGGGAATCCCATACCCCCCTCAAAGCACGTCTCCCCTGAGACGTCACGGAGCACGGGCGCAGGTACGCCACCCCCTTTGAAAATTCCCCCGGCTGACCTGACAGCGTGGGAATTGAAGCAGCAGGGGGGCCGGGCTGAAATTCGGAAATGGTTTTCTTTGTCGGTCGCCGCCTCCTACAGCGGCGGCGTGTTTCGTCGAACCAGGACTCCTCTGGGTTCAAGTCGTCTTCGGACACGTCCCACAAAGACATGGCTTGCACAGGAATGAAGGAGGAAGACGGTTTGGAGCGGCCGTCTCTGCGTCTACTCCGTGCTCGCTCCACGGCCAGCAGCGGGGACAGAAGTTCTTCCAGCCCATAAGCGGCGTCCATTGTAAAACAGCTCACATGTATGACGGCTGCGTCTGTTCGAGTGGAAGCCATCATCATCTGCCTCTGTGAGAAGTCCAGAACACCTGCCTGCTGGACTCGGTACGGTCGGGTCATTATCTGTCACGATGCGGTGTGGTGTTGAGGGAAGAGTCCAGTGGTGCAGACAGGTAGACTCCCAGAGGCACGAGTGGTGAAACAAAAATACTTTAATAACAAGAACTCAAAATACTGACGTGGCAGTAATAACAAAAAACTAAGAACAGTAGCTCTAACTGTGGCTGGAATACATGTACTAGGAAACTTCAAAGACTAAACGAAATGTACTCACACAACCAAGGAGCTGCACTGTAGCAAGAACATGACACACCAGGGGAAAATGGACGAATGACACGACGAAGACACACAGTAACACGCTGACTAAAATATGCATCATAATTAACTATAATCACATACATCTGAGACGCAGGACTGAGAGACAACAAGGAGGGGAACAGACCAACAGACGTGGACAGAATAATCACATACACCTGAGACAACAGGGTGTAAGGAGGGGGACAGACCAACAGGGGGAGCCATCCTTACAAAATGTATCCTTTTTGCAGATGATACCACATTTTTTTGTTTGAGTAAAGATATGGAACAGATGTTGGAGTTGATAATGACAGAATTTGTCAAAATACAAACTTGGTTTAAACTTAAAGGGGACCACATGTAAGTATTTAAAATTTTTATGTTATTTCTGTGTGCTATCTTGACAATATTAATTCATTTTAATACACAAAATAATTCTTAGATAATTAATTATACCCTTTTTAATTCTGCCATTTTTAACTTTCGTTTTGAACGACCGGTTTCTGATACAAGTTCTGAAGTCCACGCCCTTCAAAGATCTGTTTACGCCCTCTGTAACAGCCAGTATCTGTAATGTGTTGTTGTTTTAAAATTAGCTCTTTTTTTATTACTCATTTGACTTACTGTTAGTGTTAGCTTAAGATAACTTACCGAAACCCGTCTGAGCGCGCCGCAATTTGCTGCTCCTTTTAGCATGAGACCACCCGAATCCGATGCTAATGTTAGCTTGTTCCTCTTCCGGTGTTCGCCAGCTCCGCTCGTTGCACGCGGAGATTTTGGGAGTTATCGCTGTTCCAGTCAAGACAACACAAAGTTCACCAAGTGTCTCCCGTAAATTAATCCGTAAGGAGAAGGTCCTCGCTGCTGGGAGTTGCTGCGAGGCTGTACAGTTGAAGCTCCGCTCCATCGCGCCAGAAGAGGGTCCCGTTGCCGCCGGTCCCTACGCCGGGGGTCTGCTCGTTTAATTTTTGCCGGCTGCGCGTTGGGAGCGATCGCAAATACACTAAAAATTGAACTAAAACATAAAAATAACAATTATACTTTATTTATAAAGCCATTTAAAAAAACACAGCTGCAACAAAGTGCTGTACACATGAAATTAAGAACATATAAACAAAAGATGAGATGAAATCATGAAAAACAACAGTCATGTGTTTAATACAGAAGTGGGTTGAGCCTAACCAGGGGTTGCTAGGTGAGGGGCTGGACTCAGGTTGTGGTGGGTTGTCCTAGCTCGCTTGTGACGTAATATGCGAGAGTATTTCAAAACGAACCGTTTTTATCACAGACAAATAAATCTACTTAGAGTAAATAAACCACTGGGTGCATTTCTTTGGCCTTAGGACTGTTTTTTTATGAAGTACATACCCAAAGTTGATTAAAAAAAACATTAAAAAGTGAAATTTGAATGTGTGGTCCCCTTTAATAAATTATCATTAAATCTTGATAAAACTAATTACATGATATTCAGTAATAAAAAAAAATGTTGATGTTCCATTTAAAATTGATGGTGTTGAGATTTGTAGAGTGAGTGAGGTGAAGTTTTTGGGTGTTATCATTGATGACAAACTGACATGGAAACAACACATAAATTCTGTAAGAATAAAAATATCTAAATCGATTGCATTACTGTACAAAGTCAAGGACTTATTAAATGATAAAGCTCTGTATTTGTTGTATAACACAATCATTGTTCCACACTTAATCTATTGTATTGATGTTTGGGGAAAGCGTGTAAAACAATCACAAAGCCTATTTTTGTTTTACAGAAAAGAGCTGTAAGAATTATCACTAGAAAACATTACCGTCATCCATCAAGTACATTATTTTATCAACTGAAGTTATTGAAGTTCCATGATTTGGTAGATTATAATATTTTATCAGTTATGTATAGGGCTCAGAATAATGCATTACCTTTAAATATCCAAATGCATTTTGTTAAAAGACAAAGTTGTTATAATCTTAAGGGGACAGAGATATTTGTAAAACCAAACTACAGAACCAGTTTAAAGGGACGGTCTACCTCAATCCAGGGAATTGGATTGCGGAATGGTTTGGAGAATGAAGTTAAAAATGCCAAGTCAATGTTTACATTGAAGAAAATGATCAAACCTGAATTCTTTTAAAAAAAAGTAGCGTAATGTGTATTGCATTAGAGTTAAAAAATTAGAAAGAGTTATTCATTTTGTTCTGTTACTAAAGATTATTTTAGAATGAACTGATTGTTTGAAAAAAGGGGCAGATATGATAAGATTTTTTCTTCCTTCTGCTACCTTTCATTTTTTATATTTTGTATGTTATCGTTTATGGGATTGTTTTGTATTGTATTTTAAAGTTAAAGTTTTCATCCTTCATTGTGGTTCCTGCAGGGACGTGTCCTTGGTCGCATGCTGATGAACTATGACCAGTCTGAAGAGTGGACGCTTGCAGCCAGACCACGCTGGAGTGTGTAGAGATGGGAAAACGTTGCAGCTGAGCAGGTGACATTATGACCGACCGAGGACACGTCCCTGCAGGAACCACAATGAAGGATGAAAACTTCAAAGACAAGCACTCACATATAGCAGGATGGTTGCTCAAAGTAGCAGAAATTACCACAAAAAACTTGATAACATTATCTAAATATATTTAAAAAAAAAACTGGCTGAAAAGGTAGAACAAGCTTAAATTAGCAAATATTTATATGATTAAACTTATAATAGGTTGAATATCAAATATTGTTTTATTTTGATTATTACAGCTGAAACCAAGTATTGCACACCCTGATGAAAATGTAGTGATGTTATTTAGACAGAATTTGAATGAAATTTTGTTTTTGATGTAAAAATTCAGTGCAGTAAAACTTGCACATAACGTTAATTAGGGATGTCCCGATCAGGTTTTTCTGACCCAGAGTCCGAGTCCGAGTCCTTTAATTTGAGTATTGGCCGATATCAAGTCCCGATCCTGTGGTGTGTTATGGTCCTCGGGGCGTTCCGTACCAGAGGCGCGTTATGTACGGGTTGCGGGGTCAGAGTTCATATATAATAAAGACGCCGGCTGGCTAAAGAGTAGCGGTTGTCCGAGTGCTCCGTGAGTAGTCTCCAAACTATTACATGGTGTCAGAAGCGGTGACTCTTCGACGTGAAGTTAGCATTCCCGACGCACTCGCAAGTAACTGAGTCGTATCCGAGATGTCCGATACGGAGAGGGGAAGCGCTAACGCTGCGGCAGCTAGCAACGTCGTTAGCAACGTTAGCAACGTCGGAGAGGGATTTCGCCCGAGCCCGCCAGAAAAGTTTGACTGCAGAGATGTACAAAACTGGCCCAAATGGATCCGACGGTTCGAGAGATACAGGATTGTGTCGGGACTGGATAAAAAGGAAGAGGATTTGCAGGTGAATACGTTAATATATTCAATGGGAGATGAATCCGAAGATATCCTTAATGCATCTGAGCTAACGTCTGCAGAAAAGTTGAACTACAAAAAAGTAAAAGAGTGCTTTGATGAACATTTTATCGGAGAACACAATATAATTTTTGAAAGGGCAAAGTTCAACAGGCGTAACCAGGAACCGGGAGAAACGGCTGAGAGCTTTATCACAGCAGTTCACAAACAGGCGGAGTTTTGCAAGTTTGGAGCTCTCAGAGATGAACTGATCCGCGATCGCATTGTTGTCGGCATAAGAGATGCCTCGCTCTCTGAGAAGTTGCAGATGGATGCAAAACTGACCCTAACTACAGCTGTAATGCGAGTCAGACAGAGTGAAACTGTGAAACAGCAACAAGGGTGGCTGCGCAGTGCGAGTGGCCCTGCATCCATTAAAGAGCCTATTGAAGAGATGCATGCGCTTTCAATTGCACGCGGGACAGAGGACAGTGCACAACAGAAAAGAAAAACGAACAGGTATGCAACATCGTCTGCCTGTTATAAATGTGGGAGGGCTCCGTCACACAATTGGAAGGACTGCCCTGCCAAAGAGGCCGAATGCAGGAAATGTCACAAACGAGGACACTTTGCTGCCGTCTGCAGGTCTAAGCAACCTGTACACGAGATGACAGAGGAAAATGGACTGTATCAGGACACTCTGTACTTGGGAGAGGTGAAGTCAGACAGCAGTGGCTGGTACTCAGACATCAAATTAAATGGGGCAGTAGTTTCTTTTAAATTGGATACAGGGGCAGCAGTAACCGCCATTCCTACCACACTATACAGCTACAAAAGAGACGGCCCTCTGTTGCACACCCACAAAAAGCTGTATGGCCCAAATAATACCAGACTATCTGTAGTAGGTCAGATTCAAGGCAGCCTTGAAAGCAGGGATAAAAAGTCCACTCAGTCAGTGTTTGTCATTGATAGCTTGGCTAGACCACTGCTGGGTTTACCGGCAATTACAGAATTAAGTCTTGTGGAGCGAAGAGAGAAAATTGACACACTGGAGGAGACGGGGGACCCGGAGAGAAAATTCAAAAAGAAATTCCCAAAGGTGTTTACAGGATTAGGAAGACTGGAAGGTGACTATCGTATCCGACTGAGAGACGATGCTGTCCCCTATGCCCTTACAACCCCTCGCCGTGTGCCAATACCCTTAACTGAAAAAGTCAAGGAGGAAATAAAAAGAATGGAGGAGATGGGGGTCATCTCCAGGATAGAGAAGCCTACAGAGTGGTGTGCGGGGATAGTTGTAGTCCCAAAACCCAATGGCAAAATTAGACTCTGTGTCGACCTTACCAAGCTTAATGAAAGTGTGTGCAGAGAAAGACATATTTTGCCCTCCGTGGACCAGTCATTAGCACAGCTGAATGGTGCAAAGTATTTCACGAAATTGGATGCACGGAGTGGCTTTTGGCAGATCCCATTAGCACAAGAAAGTAGGGAATTCACAACATTCATTACTCCCTTTGGCCGCTTCTGCTTCAATGTGCTACCATTTGGGATAAATTCAGGCCCAGAACATTTTCAAAGACGCATGTCCCAGCTTTTGGCCGGCCTTGACGGTGTTATATGCCATGCAGATGATGTCCTTGTGTCGGGAAAGAATGAAGCAGAGCATGATGAACGGCTCACAGCTGTCCTGACACGACTCCAAGAGGCGGGACTAACACTAAATGAGAAATGCACCTTTGCACAATCGGAAGTTCTGTTTGTGGGACATAAAGTCAGTGCAGCAGGCATTGAACCAGACCCTGAGAAAATCAGAGCGATTACAGACATGCCTGTCCCACAGAACGCAGCAGATGTCAGGCGGTTTTTGGGGATGGTGACATATGTTGCAAAATTCCTCCCTTATTTTGCAGAGTGTACCAAACCACTCAGAGACCTGCTGGTGAAAGACAATGATTGGACCTGGGGTCATATGCAGCAGACAGCCTTCGACAAGCTCAAGAATGAGCTGGCATCACCAACAGTCTTGGCCCAATACAGACCACAAGCCAAGACAAAAGTGTCAGCGGATGCCTCGTCTTTTGGCCTGGGAGCAGTCTTAATGCAGAGGGAGGAAAGTATGCAGTGGCGTCCAGTTGCCTACATTTCCCGAAGCCTCTCCGAAACAGAGCAACGGTATGCCCAGGTTGAAAAGGAGGCACTAGCCGTTACCTGGGCCTGCGAGAGACTGAGTTCATACCTCATCGGAGTGCAGTTCACAATAGAAACTGACCACAAACCCCTCCTCGCACTATTAGGGACGAAAGCACTGGATGACTTACCTCCCAGGATTCAGCGATTCCGGCTGCGAATGCTTAGATTTGTATACAACATAGTACATGTACCTGGAAAAGCCCTCATCACAGCAGATGCACTATCCAGGGCCCCGATAAAGCGTCCACTGACAACAGAAGAAACACAGATGGAAGGAGAGGTAAAAATTTTCATTAACACTGTACGTGATAACTTACCTGCATCTCAGTCCAAACTTCAGCAGATAGCTGACCATCAGCGGCAAGACGCCATCTGCAGTCTGCTGATCCGACAGTGTCAAAGAGGCTGGCCACGACAAGAGGAGCTGTCCCAACAGCTGAAGCCGTATTGGATCCACCAAGGCGAGTTACACATGAATGGTGAGCTTTTGATGAAAGGACGACGTATTGTCATTCCAGAGACTTTGCAAAAGGAAATGCTCGCCCGACTGCATGAGGGACATATGGGGATATCCAAATGCAAGCTGAGGGCTCAGCAGTCGGTGTGGTGGTTAGGCCTGAGTGCCCAAATCACAAAAGTTGTGAGCCAGTGCGAGACATGCAGTAAGTACCAACAGCTACACCCAGAACCAATGATACCCTCAGAGCTGCCCAAGCGGCCTTGGCAGAAAGTTGGGGCAGATATGTTTTACTGGGAAAATGACTCTTATTTACTGGTGGTAGACTACTATTCAAGATACATTGAAATAATGAAGACATCTATAACCACATCAGCAGGAATTATTACTGGCTTGAAATCTATTTTCGCTAGACATGGGGTGCCTGAAATACTGATAACAGACAATGGACCTCAGTTTTCCTCTAGCTCTTTCTCTTCTTTTGCCACGGACTATGACTTCAAACATGTCACCAGTAGTCCATACTTCGCTCAGAGTAACGGGGAAGCAGAGAGGGCGGTGAGGACGGTGAAAAGCCTCCTGAAGAAAAACACTGACCCCTACAAGGCCCTGTTGGCATACCGGGTCACGCCGCTGCATCAAGGCCCTTCACCGGCTGAGCTCCTGATGGGCAGAAGGCTGCGCTCACCATTGCCACTCTCACCCAGTCAACTAAAACCTCAGTGGCCAAACCAAAAGAAAGTGGCAGACAAGGACAGAGAATTAAAACAGGCACAGACTTTGGCCTACAACAAAAGACATAGAGCGGGGGTCAGGCCAGAGCTAAAAGCAGGTCAGCGCGTCTGGATTACAAACACCCAGGAGACGGCTACGGTGCTGAGAGAAGCAGACACTCCTCGGTCCTATGTCGTGGAGACCGATTCAGAGGTGGTGAGGAGAAACAAGGCGCATCTCAGACCCTTACCAGACATTCATAACCCTACAGAGAATGTGGGGGACACAGAACAGGCAGCAGCACCAGACATTCAGAGCCCTACAAAGGATGTGAGGGACACAGAACAGACAGCTACACCAGAAGTGAGAGGAGGGGAAAATGTGAAAAGGGTTCATCCAAGGAGGGAAGTGAAGGCACCAGTGTGGCTCAAAGATTATGTCCAATAATGCAGAACATTTAAAACCTATTTCAAATGTTATTATTATACTTGTTACTTTAAGTATTCAGTAATTTCAGTGTTTCAAATGTTATTATAATTGTTATTTTAAGTATTCCTTATGTTAGTGATCTGTAAGGTCAGACAGACTGAATGCTGTTAGTTAAGTAGTAAATGTTTGGTTTAAAATTGTATCACTACTTTGGGGAAGGGGAGATGTGGTGTGTTATGGTCCTCGGGGCGTTCCGTACCAGAGGCGCGTTATGTACGGGTTGCGGGGTCAGAGTTCATATATAATAAAGACGCCGGCTGGCTAAAGAGTAGCGGTTGTCCGAGTGCTCCGTGAGTAGTCTCCAAACTATTACAGATCCGATACTTCTAAAATACATTTTTAAAATGAAGAAAAAAAAGAAACAGATCCAGATGTCCCTTAAAGTGAAACTAAACCGAAATTTAACTTTTTTAGCTGATAAACTCTCTAGAATGTGTTTAAAATGTTTCATAGCACTATTTCTGTTAATTTTCATGTATTTGTGCGTATTTGTGTAAATCGGCAATATTTGGTCTAAAAACGTGTTTACGGTAGTTTTATGGGTTGAACTGGTGAATTGCACGCTAATTTTACTATTACAGTAGTTCAAATGCTTAGTTGTGACATGTTTGCTCAGTTGTGATGTCACATCGTCTCCTGCCTGAATATAAACGTGGAGCCACTCCCCCGAGAAGGTCACTCCCCCTGCAGAGCTCAGGGCGGAGTTGGATCAGAGATTAGCAACATAGCAGCTGCATTAGCATAGAAGAGCTACGATGTTCCATAAAAGCTCTTGAAACTGATGTTCATTGTCCACCCACCCTTACACCATCAGGTTACAATCCGTTTGGAGGTGAGTCCCATTTTACACCTTTCCATTCCATAATTTATTTTTTGAGTATATGACGTGTTTCTTCATGTGCTATGTTTGCGGCCTGCAGCGTTGCTTTGTTGTGGCTCGCCCAACATAAGGTCGTGGCGTTTTAATCTGTTGCTGATCAACGTTAGTTTGTGTTGTAGTTGTGTTTAAATGCTAAAAATCTAGTGTTTCTTATGAACACAGCAGAGTGTGTGAACTCTTATGAACTCTGATAAGGAAGACCGCAACATAAAAAAACAATGCACACTAGCTGGCGCTAATTTTAGCTGTTGTACTAGTTACGGTTTTACACACGGTGTTCTTTTGCTGCAAATAATGTTATGGTATTTATAAAATAATATGTACACGGTAGTCCCCGACTTACGAGCGTATGGACTTACGAGGATCCGAATTTACGAGATTATCATAATTAATAAAAATATGACATTAAAAAAAATATATATATATATTTTTGTGTTTAAATGTTCTTAATTTCATGTGTACAGCACTTTGTTGCAGCTGTGGTCGTTTTAAATGGCTTTATAAATAAAGTATAATTGTTATTTTTATGTTTTATTTCAATTTTTAGTGCATTCTGTACTGTATTAGCGATCGCTCCCACATTCCCCCCGCCTGAAATATAATGAGCGGACCTAAGCGGAGCTCCCACTGCCCTGCCGCCTGAGAGGCAACGAGCGGACCTACCAAGCCGACATGCCGGGGCCGGGAGCTGGCGGACATGCTGGAAGATGCTGGCTTTTTAGGACCGTGCGTGCGATCAGAGGTTGCCTCATACGGATAAATGAGCTGGAAACTCTCTGTGAACTTTGTGGACGTGTCTGTTGTGGAGCAACCGCCGCGATCGCTCTTAAAAAGCACCGCGCAACAACATTAGCCCATCGGCTAAGCTAAGGCTAGGCTAAATGCTAAGCGGACCCCCACCAGAACCAAACCGAACCGGCAGCCGGGAGCTCGCCTCGATGTCCGCCTAGCAGTCTAAGATGTTGGATGGACATTTGGCTAACGTGGAGAAGCAGCTCCGACAGCCTTTTTTGGATGGATGGACTCGTTAGCACGGAGCACGGTGCACATGAGTGCAGGCCTAATGGCGGTGGCTAACAAACCACAGCTAACGCGGTCAGCTTGTTTTGGATGAACGAACACCGCGGAGAAAGGGCTTTTGGTAAGTTTATTAAAGTAAACTCCTTTTATGGCTTCAAATGTATGGACTTAACAGGCTAACAGTCCTTCCTCTAAACAGTTTGGACGACGTTAGAGCAGCAGAATGTATGGAGCCCCGACGACGTGCTTGGACGTGCAAACAGACGAGACAAGCTTGATCAGCTCAAAGTAAGAAATTATATTTTTATTTATCTGTTTTGTACTGTACAGTACAGTATGCTGTTTCTGTGATGAAAATAACTAAAAGTACAGCTGCAGTTGGCACTAAGGCACTTTGGCGTCTTTTTTCCTATTTACGAGTGCTGTTCCGGTTTTACAAGATAGCACGTGCGTTGTCGGACTTACGAGTTTTTCATCTTACGAGATACTCGTTGTAACGGAACTCGCTCGTAAGTCGGGGACTACCTACTTGGTGAATGAATATCATGTTCATCAGCTCTGTGCAGCAGTATTTATTTTGCACTGGGTCATCTGTTTGACAGATCAACAAGGTGATAAAACAGTAATGTTTCTCAAGTATGTTTGCTTGTAAGGTGATTAAAAATGTGTTGTTCTTTTTTAGCTCCATGAGGCGTTCCACATCCAGGGAATCTCTGAGCCGTGCTTCACAGACATCAAGCTTCATTGGAGACATGTTGACATGTCACTTTGGAGGTGACATGAGAGCTGATTCACCAGGTATTCATGTTTTATTTATTACTTTTGTAGCCCACCTTTACCCTCTGTCTGCAGGTATTAATATTATTATTTAATTATTATGTTTTATTTATTTATTTATTTATTTATTTATATATTTATTTATTTATTTATTACTTTTATTTATTACTTTTATTATGCCGGACATTATATTTAAAAAACGTTTTAAAAAGTCTATGCAACATTAATTCTTGTTTATTTGTACATTGCTACCTGTCCCAACATTTTGGGGATTTGTTGACACTGTGAAATTTTGAATCAACATCTTTCTCCATTGAAATGTTACATTTACTCAGATTAAACTTTTGATCTTTCCTCTGTTCAGGACTGCAAATATCCAGGATCGGGATGGAGTGAGTGGGAAGCACTGCTGCAACATGTCCCCGGTTTGTCCTCATGCATAAGGCGAAAAAACAAATAAAATAAACAAAATGATTACAAAACCTAGTTGTTTATGATTCATTTTATTAACAGTAAGTTAATTCAAAACAACAAAAGGTTATGTGTCATGTCAGCCCTGCAAACACACGGGAAACCACCTCCAGCTCCTCTGAAGAACGAGGAGTCCCAACCATAGATATTAAACACTAGATACCCCATCGGAAGCTGAACGGCGTAACCACGTCGCCGCCATATTGGAGGAGGAGACGAGTGTACTTGGTAGAGACGGGAGAAAACAAAATGCCTCGTAGTTGTGCGGCTTGGAATTGCTGTAACTGTTTAGATGTCAAATCAAAATCAGAAGGAATTACCTTTCACAGGTAAGGCATAACACTTTCTCTAGATTGTATTTAAGCTATAGTCTGGACGATTTTCACAATTATA